>JAWPHD010000837.1:0-205000 GCA_037043455.1 Cyrtodaria siliqua
TCTCTATTTATTATCGGATTTGAATAAAACTTTCACCGATTGTAGAGTTCTGGGTCCGGTTGTGCAAGAACGTCATACGATATCCCGACGTCATGACGTCAGTGACGTCAAAATATTCAGAAATTCTTTTTTTCACTGATTGCATGTTCGAAGTTATTTTCGTGATAAATCAATCAGCGTCTTCATCTTCGACAACTCTGACAGTTGTGACGTCATGACGCCATTAAAAACAGAAGAAAGCCCGTTTGATCAGGCTCTGATCAAAATCTAGTTCTTATTATTCTTTTTCCTCTTATTCTTCTTCTCCCCAGCACTTTTCATAGTACGACTGGTCGCACGGCCTCTAAATTTTAGACAGTGATAGAGCTCAGTCTGGAATAGTGTCCCGAAGCTTTTGGGGTCATGACGTCATCCAAGATGGCCGCCAGTGACGTCATCAGACAAATCTTGTTCGCGCTAGATCTCACACATTTATAGTCGTATTTGAATTAAAATTTTACAGATTGTAGGGTTCAGGGTCTAGTTGTGCTTGAATGTAAAAACGTGTCTCTATGTAATAACGTCTTGACGTCAGTGACGTCACAATGTTACGAAAAGTCCTTTTTTTCAATGATTGCATTTTTAATGTTTTTTAGTGTAACATCCATCAGTGTCATTGTTTCAATCGACTCTGACAGTTTAAACGTCATGACGTCATTCAAAATGGCCGCCAATGACGTCATTTAAGAAATCTTGTAATCGCTATATCTCCTTTATTTATTATCGGATTTTGATGCAACTTTCACAGCCTGTAGGGAAATAGGATGTGTTGTGCCAGAATGTCGAAAATTATCATGACGCCATCCAAGATGGCCGCCAGTGACGTCATGATACAAATCTTGTTAGCGCAAGATCATCAACATTTATAGTCGGATTTGAATGAAACTTTCACAGATTGTAGAGTTCGGGCTCTAGTTGTGCATGAATGTAAAAACGTTTCTGTATATAATAACGTCCTGACGTCAGTGACGTCATAATATTATGAAAAATCCGTTTGTTTTTTATTGATTGCATATATTGAGGTATTTTAATGCAAAATTTATCAATGTCATTGTTTGAATAGACGCTGACAGTTTTAACTTCATGACGTTATCCAAAATGGCCGCCAATGACGTCATTTAAGAAATCTTGTAATCGCTATATCTCCTGCATTTATTATCGGATTTTGATGCATCTTTCACAGCCTGCAGGGAATTAGGTTGAGTTGTGGATGAATGTCAAAAATGGTCATGACGTCATCAAAGATGGACGCCAGTTACGTCAAGATAAATATCTTGTAAGTGCTAGATCTCAACCATTTATAGTTGGATTTGAATTAAACTTTCACAGCTTGTAGCGTTCAGGGTCTAGTTATGCAAAAAGATAAAAATGTGTCTCTATGTTATAACGTCTTGACGTCAGTGACGTTACAATGTTATTAAAAATCCGTTTTCTTTACTGTTTGCATTTTTTAAGTTGTTTTACTGCAAAATCAACATAATGTTAGTAGTTTTAATGTAATGACGTCATCCAAAATGGCCGCCAATGACGTCATTATAGAAATATTATAATCGCTATATCTCCTTCATTTATGATCGGATCTTGATAAAACTTCCATAGGAACTCTACTTTCAACGTCTGGTTGTGCAATAATGTCGAAGTTTGTTATGTCGTCATCAAAGATGGCCACCAGTGACAAAGGAAATCTTGTTAAGACTATATCTTCTCTATTTATGATCGGATTTGAACAAAACTTTCACAGATTGTAGATTACGGGATCTGGTTGTGCACAGATGTCATACGGTATCCTGACGTCATGACGTCAGTGACGTCAAAATATTCAGAAAATCGATTTGTTTACTGGTCCCATTTTCGAAGTTATTTTCTTGATATATCAATCAGTTTCATCAGCTTAGACAACTCTGACAGTTGTGACGTCATGACGCCATTAAATCAGGAAAGCCCGTTTGATCAGGTTTCTGATCAAAATCTAGTTATTATTATTATTCTTTTTCTTCTTCTTCTTCTCCCCAGCACTTTTCATAGTACGACTGGTCGCACGGCCTCTAAATTTTACAAAATGATAGAACTCAGGCTGGAATAGTGTCCCGAAGCTTTTGGGGTCATGACGTCATCCAAGATGGCCGCCAGTGACGTCATGATACAAATCTTGTTAGCGCTAGATCTCAAACATTTATGACCGGATTTGAATGAAACTTTCGCAGCTGGTACAGTTTAGGGTCTAGTTGTGCAAGAATATAAAATGACGTCAAGACGTCATTAAATGTGACGTCAGCCTTTGACGTCTTAAGTCATAAAAGGTCATTTTGGTGCAAATTGTATTTTTCGTCCAGTTTGGCCTGTAAATCAATCACGGTCATTGTCTTTAACGTCCCCGATCATTGTGACGTCATGACGTCATCCAGTATGATTTTACGTTTTTTCCTATATAACTGTTTAAAAATGGAAATTCTTGTTATAATTGTTTCTCGTTATCACTTGTTGCGTAAGATCATACTGCGGATGGTTAACTTTTTCGTCTTTATCGCTTGTTGTGCAACATCATACTGCGGATGGTAAGAATGTTTAGGTTGATCACGTGTTGTGTTATGTGACACAGTTGTTTACCTGACGTCACCAACAAACACAGTGTCTAAGGAATTTTTTTTTTTTTTTTTAAGTCCACCGCGCAGCTTTTTAGCTGGACAAAAGATGCGCAGTAAAACTTGCATGTTTTTTCCTATTTATTAACGATTTCTCGTAAATTTCTTTTCTTTTCTTTTTTTTTTTTTTTTTTTTTTTCTTTTAGGTCAGTGCTGCGGATGGAGGAGGTGGGTGGGGCGGGGGTGGTCAACATATATGTGAAAGAATTGACAAAAGCAACACAGAAATATGTTAAAAAAATAAAATATCCAAGTAGGGGTGGGGGTGGTGGGGAGCGGGAGGGGGGGCGGGGGGGGGGGCACAACATATATGTGTAAGAATTGACTAAAACAACAAATATATAATAAAATAAAAAAAGTGCGGGGATGGGAGGGGGGAGGGGGATGGGAGGGTCGAGAGGCGGGGGGGGGGGGGGGCGGGGGTCAACATATATGTGAAAGAATTGACAAAAGCAACACAGAAATATGTTAAAAAAAATAAATATCCAAGTAGGGGTGGGGGTGGGGGTGGTGGGGAGCGGGAGGGGGGGTGGGATCGGAGGGGGCACAACATATATGTGTAAGAATTGACTAAAACAACAAATATATTTTTTAAAAAAAAAGTGCGGGGATGGGAGGGGGGAGGGGGATGGGAGGGGTGAGAGGCGGGGGTGGGGCGGGGGGAGGGGGGCAACATATATGTGTAAGAATTGACTAAAACAACACAGAAATATGTATATAAAAACAAAAAAGGTGTGTAGGGGAGTGGGGGTGGGGGTGGGTGGGGGAGGAGGAGGGAGCCCATGCCCCAATATTGGTGAAGTAATAAGATGCATAATGCTATAAAAATCCAAAACCAAAATTATAGATATATACATGCTTACATGCAAACCTAGATCTGCCTTTATTGCACATTTTATGGGCCATCACAATTTGGGTTCCATGGGAGCCCAGAATTTGCAGAAGACAAAATTATTTAATCCAACCCTTTACAACATACTATAAGGAAACCAATTCCAAAATTTAGTTCAGCTAGGACAAGAAATGTAAGAGATATAGACCTGTAAACACAGCTTACACGCAATATTTGATGTGAAACAGACATATTTTAAGGGCTATCAGAATTTGGGTTCCATGGGAGCCCAGGGGTTACAGGAACCAAAATTACTTAAACAGCCCTTATGATAATGCTATAAAGAAGCTAATGGCCGAATTTGGTTGTGCTAGGGTAAGAATTGTAAGAGATATAGACTTGTAAACACAGCTTACACGCAAAATTTTATGTGAAATGGGACACATTTTAAGGGTTATCATAATTTGGGTTCCATGGGAGCCCACGGGTTACAAGAACCAAAACGTATGCAGCCCTTAAGATAATGCTATAAGGAAGCCCATGAACAAATTTGGTTGTGCTAGGATAAGAAGTGTAAGAGATATAGACTTGTAAACACAGCTTACATGCAAACCTTGATGTGGGACGCCGACGCCGACGCCGACACCAACGCCGACGCCGACGCCGTGGTGATTACAAAAGCTCTCTTATTCTTCGAATAGTCGAGCTAAAAAATGACAAATAATGATATTTTCCATTCTAAAGGGCCTAAATATTTAAAAAACAAGAGCGCCAAAATGGCACTGAATTGCTCAACTAATAATCTTCGTAAGGTGAAATCAAAGGACTGAAGGTCCTGAGAGTCGCCAAGATTGAACAGTGTCTATCTTCTTGATCAGGTTAAAGGTTTTTAAATATTGAGAATGTAAGAGTTTAAAAAAAAAAAAAAAAATTTTACCCCACCCACATCACAAAATATTGGCCGCGATTTTTCAAAACGACAGTGCAAAAGACGGCTGCACGGTTGTCTGCCTAATAACTTCCCCTCTGGAAAATAACCGATAGTATGAATCAAATTGAGTATTGTACTCAATTTACGAATTTCGTAGGAGTTGTCGTTCTTGAATTCATTCTATTTTAAGAAGCAACAACGTCTTGATAAATCTGCAAACATACCAAACAAAGGAAACAGACCTATGATTTTCGAAAAATCGATTTTAGCAATTTTACGTGAGTTTTTCACACACTTCCGTGGGGCCGAGAGGAGGGTTAGAATTCCGTGAGATTTCATCTCACGCCGTGACGTATCACATGTATGCAATAACTACAATATTTACTGACATTTAGTTCCCAATTTGTTATCTGGGTCACACGTCATGAGCGGCACATCCGGGTAACTCCATTCATGAAATATATATATGCGTGTATTATTGCGCATAGTATTTCAGTTCCTTTTTCAAAAAAGACACGTATATACTGTATACAATGACAATTATTCACAATCAGTAGTTATATTATTCGGTATATATAACGTTCATGTCAGTCACCTTATGAAATTAAGTTATACTTGATGCAGTTAAAGGAACTACATTCTCGAAGTGCGCAAGCACCCAATCCGATTTTTTTTGGTATATTAATGCGCATAATATTTCGGTAAACCTACAAAAAAGACCTGTTTATATTGTATACAATAACAATTATTTCATTATTCACAATCATTAATTATATTACTCGGTATACATAACGTTCATGTCAGTCACCTTATCAAATTAAGTTGTATTTGAAGCAGTTAAAGGGGACTACATTTCTAACAACGGTAAAGCGTCTCACCCGTTTCACACCCGATTACCGGCAACCGTAGGCACAGTTCGGCAGCCGTAGGCACAGTTACCGTTAAAAAAAAAAACAAGTTTCAAAAGGGTAAATAAATCTAGTTTTATGGCTTGTTAGCCTTAAACTATTAGAAAAGTGAATCGGCCATTTTAATTTGGAAGGAATGTTGTGTATGTCACCTGATTCCCGTGAAATTTGAACCTATATTATGCGAGTTACGGTAGGTTAAATGTTGAAATTAAGCTAAGAAATGTGATTGTAGAAAGTTAGAGACCTGGTACTCGGTAAATAGTCAAGTGTAAGAGATTTCAGACATACTGCCATAAAATATAATCTTTCCTGAATAAACAGTCCAAATTTTAGCCCACAGAACATTTTATTAAAATAATTGTGGGTTTTTAAACACGACCGGGTATTGAAAAATGGCAGGAGTACGGTACAGTTCCATTATTTATTGGCAGGTAGCTAGTACAGTTCCGAAAAATGGCAGGCGTATGGTACAGTTCCAAAAACATCGGACGCTAAAGTCTTTTCTCCTTTGGTATAGTGGTGTAATTTCGAAAACACTAATGAAGAAGTACTGTATATAGAATTATATACATATTCGGTCCTTCCATAAACGTTTAAGAAAACCCACCAACCGTAGGGAAACGTGAATATAGGCTCGTTTGAACCTTCATTCCGACGGCACAGTACAGAGAAAGACACGTGTTAATAACAATCGTATGTTGTGCTGAGGTACGTCCCCTTTTTATAATTCACCATTTATGATATATTAATCTTTAGTAATACACTCTCACAGTGTGGTTTTAAATTCTGAATCAGCTGCAAATTGTGTATGGCAACTTATATGTGTGTAGTGTGGTTTGCAGAACAGGTATCGATGTTCCGTCTTTTTTAATGTAATAGTTCATACTTTAGGACGAAAAATTAAGGGTTGTGGTATTATTATCACCATCTGAAAAATTATAACATCCCTTGTCATTACCCCACCCAGTTTACTATAAATTGCATTTTTAAATTTGTGATCAATCAATTTTTCATGATAAAGGAACAGTAAAATTGTTGAGATATTTTGTCTACAATATATACAAGACCTGAGTTTTAGAATGAAAAAATAAAAATTGGGGGTCGGTGCGCATATAAGAAAGATATTCAATGAAAACTGAGAAAAAAATGTGCTTTTTTAGATTTCGACGAGCTCTGACATATAACGGCATAGGTCTGGAACAAAGAATAGGAAAATAATTTTTATTGCTGTCTCTGTATATCCTAACACATGTCTTTGTAATAAAATTTAAGTTCAGTGAATATCTTAAACGGTTTTTGAGAAATACCATCTTTTGTACCCCTACCCCCCATTTTGGCTTATGTTAAAAAAATTCAATTTTGGGCACAAAATGTGAGGTCAAAAAAAATTCTAAACAATTTTCTTTTTTTTTTTGCACTAAAATATCCCTATTGGGCATTAGTTTGTTACTGTATAATTATTTTTTCCAGTTTTATTATAATTTTTGAAATATAACAAATGTAAATTTCCGGAAGTGCAAAAATCCAAAACCTCAGCAGTGGCCACCCTTAAGGCTAACAAGTCATAAAACTAGATTTATTTACGCTTTTGAAACTTGTTTTTTTTTTAACAGGAACTGTGCCTACGGCTGCCGAACTGTGCCTACGGCTGCCGGTAATCGGGTGTGCGTTTTAAAAACTCCCTATTCAGAAATTGCACTATATACATATACGGTATACACGATTCCAAAGATTCAGTCATGCTGACGCATGGCGACTCAAAAATTGTCAAACAAGCTTATAATTTCACAACATAATTAGATCACGCAACAATTTCACGAGCCCGCCTTAAAATCACGCAGCAACTTCACGCGCCCGCCTTAAAGTTTTCATGCCCAGTAAATGTATATACGGTTATAGGGTGGAGTCTCACCAGTTTCCAACTTATGGCACAGGCATTATGTCCACAGTGGCGTGGAAAGACCCCACGACCGATGTTGGTTGGATGGTTGCATCCGTCTGTTCATGCCCAGCAAGTGTATATGGTTATATTGTCAGTTTTCAACGGTTTCCAAGTTATGGCTCATGGGCTATTTCCCCAGGGTGGGGACTGCCACTGGGATCGATGCTGGTTGAATGGTTGTATCCGTCTGTTCATGCCCAGTAAGTGTAAATATGATTATAGGGCGAGGCTTTCAACGTTTCCACGTTACTATTCCACAGGGGCTATGTCCCCATGGGTTGGGATGGACATCGGGGTCAATGCTGGTCAGATGGTTGTATCCGTCTGTTCATGCCCCATACGTGTATATATGGTTATAGGATGAGGATCTCAACAGTCTCAACAGTTTCTTGGGTTGTATCTGTCTGTTCATGTATATACGGTTATAGAGTGGGATTCTCAACGGTTTCCGAATTATAACACGGGGCTATGTTTCCAGGAGTGGGCATGGATTCCGGGACCGATAATAGTTGATGGTTGTATCCGTCTGTTCATACTCAGTAAGCGTATAACTGGTTTCAGAGAAGAAATCGTTTAAGGTGTTCCCTATATAAGTTTGTGTACCTCTGGTGCGGCGCCAAATTTGACCCAGGGTTCGATTTGAACAAACTTGATAGCGAAATATAAGCGTATGGTAACTGCAAAATATAAGACCTTCAGTTCATGTAGTTCCAGAGAAAACGACTGTTCAAAGACGTTTTAAAGATTTTCCTATATAAATATGCAAAAACTACAGGGCGGGGCCAAATTTGACCCCGGGGTCATCATCATTTGAACAATCTTGGAAGAGGACCATCTCTTTGTGCTATATGCAAAATATTATACTTCAAGATCTTGCAGTTTTAGCGAAGATATTTTAACGATTTTTCTGTATAACTCTATGAAAAACTGGGGCGGGATAAAATTTCACCCAAGGGTCACCATTTAAACAAACGTGGAGTAGGATCATTAATTGTAGCTACATGTAATATATGAGAGCTTTGTGGTTTCAGAGAAGACTTTTTTCAACTTAACCGGGCGGGGCTTTTTTGACCCCGGGGACTTTACTTGAACAAACAGAATAGTCTGTGGGTTGGCGATCAATAATAAGGAAAAACTGCCGAAATTTATTCAGCAGTTCTTGAAAATACTTTCTTTTTTTTTTTTTTAGATATTTGACTGAATTTACCTCTCTCTCACCACCCCTACCCCCACCCTAACCCCCCACACACACCCAGCCCCACAGCATATACACTGTAATCCATTCATCAAAATGTTCATTTCAGACATAATTAGAAAAAGGAATTGACACCCTGTTACCCTCCACCCGCCACCCACCCACTCCAACCCCAACCCCAGGGAAGACTTCCGAGTTTTAAATATAAATCATTTGACATGCTGTGTATCTCTTTAATGCGCAAAAGTATGAAAAAATTACACCGTAATTGAATTATTAGTGTATTTGATGCCACTTCCTCCAGGCGCCACCGATGACGTATGAGGAAACAAATGTATAGTATTACGATCATCATAATGTTTCGTTTGAGACATAATTATCAACAAACAAAAAAACAACAAAAAAACAACTTCAAATCCCCCACCCTCTTCCACCCCCTTCCACCCCACACACGCACACAACACCCCCATCCTGGGCCCCCGGGTAGACGTCCGAGTTCGAAATAATAAAATCGTTTGGTAAGTTATTTATAAGCTTTAACCAGCCAGACCCAGGACCACAACTGCAGCGTCGAATTAAGAGTTACTAACTCATAATTCATTTACGCATATTCAATCACGGATATTTTTAAGAACCGGTGAATAAAGCTATACTTTTTATCAGCGCATACACTAGTACATTAGTATATGACCTGAACACCTGGATAGAATTTTGATAAACAGTTGCGTAGTGTAATTTTGCCGTTATTTGGCGGGGTTTTTTTTTAAAACTATTTGGTGAATTTACACATTTTAGGCTTGAATTGAATTGAATTGGGTTTTACGGTGCACCAACACATGAAAGGTTATATGGCGCCTAACAGGAATGAACATGCCAGGCTCATCCTCTATGTACATCGAGATAAAATACGGAGAATGGGCCTAGAACCTTCTCACCTGCAGAACTGCAGAGTTACTGCAAATTCTATTGTAGACACTCCATTTACGTTGGAGCCACGTTCCACTGCTCTAATGATTTAAGCGAGATGGCACCTGAAACAATATAGGGGGTCATGATGAAGACCTTTAATGAGCATGAACAAAACATGATAAAATGAACATGCATTTGGGAGAAGGGGGTGGTTCTTCCCCTCTGCCTACCCCTCCAACGGGATCTGCAGTTGCCCTATTATTTGCCCCGGAACCAATTTTAGGCTAGGGCAATATCGTGCTACCACGGTATTATAATTGATGACATATTTATCGTGAATTAAAACATTTTTAAAATGGATGAACCTCCTTAAGACAGGTCTGTATAGCAAACGTTTCAAGGCGACTAGGTTAACAGGTGAAGCAAGTTTGAAGAAGACACCGTTGTGATACCAATATGACTGAAATCAACAGCTCAATTATTTTTTGGTATATCAATAAATCGATTTTTTTTATAATCTAAAATTTCGATATCAGAAAATCGAATTCTTGAGTTTAAAAAAAATGAAATTCTTGATCAGGAATCATTTTGATATCAAGAAATACCGAAAGAAAATAATAAAACGGCGCCCAAAAGGATCCATGGTTTGAAAGAACTATCCGTATGTGTAAGTGTTTGTTTATCCTTGCTGTCTTGTACTGGTCATTTTAGCGAGCAGACCTCTGTTTAAAGTCTCATCTGAAGGACTGGTAAGGTAGGAAATACTTTTTAAATATTCGGTAATTAACCCAAACTCGGTCCCGGCTGGGATTGAACGCGCGATCACCGGGTTACTAAAGCCGTGATGCTACCCATTACACCACAGCGCTACCAAACTGGCATCCTGGATATAGGCTCAATATGTATGTGAGTACTCGTTGTTTGTTATTAGTATAAGAGGTCAGCGAAATTTAAAGTAGCTATCCCGCCAACATCATTCACATTTTACAACATATATACACCGTTTCAAAACCTATACTGACGACGAGGTATTCAATATATAACTTACATATTTTGAGAATCCAAACTAATATAAACGGCTTTAACTAGCCAGGCCAACCCCTAAAACTGGAGGGTCGAATAAAGAGTTACCGACTTATATAATTAATTTTACGCATATCCATCACGGGTATTTTAAGAACCCGTGAATAAACCTATCGCTGTAATCGGCACATATATTATTATATGACCTGAACCTGGATAGAGTTTTGATAAACAGTTCTGTAGTGTACTTTTCCGTTATTTGGCGGGTTAGTTACTTTAAATTAAAAGATAAATCATATATTCATCTTGACGTTTTAGGAACTCGATTCGTCATTGCTTGCACATTCAAGATAATGTGTTCGATAGTATGTACACAAATCCACCCACACTTACGTGTTCATACAACACTTGTACGTACATGATACAAATTAATTAAACAATAACTCAGGTGATAATGTTCATACAAGTCACAAAACAAACAGTTTACAGTTGTCATCTAAATTAATGAATTAATTAGGTGCGTATTCACATCTATTTTTGGAAATATTCAAAACGTTGTAATATTAACAAATTTAGCAAAATAAGTTTTAAAATATACGTATTTTATGCATTAATAAAGCAGTGATGCATTTATATGAAACGTTCCTTCACTAACAGAGTGAGTTCCTCAAAGTCAAAAAAGAGCAAAAGAAAAATTACAAAATGCATGAACTGAATCATCTCCAGGGAAAACGCAAGATAACAGCCATTTCTGAAATTTCTCATTAATGTCAAACGTGTAAAGTGAATTGGATTTTATAGTCGAACCAACAGCTACGGTCATATGGCGACTCCAGCTTCCACTGGTGGCGGAAGACCCAATGTGACCCTCAAATTTCGTGCGCGGGCGTGCACCTGGGTAGAACCATCGACGTTCCGCAAGCCAGATGGATAGCGTCCTCACATAAAGATTCATAGGCGCCTGAGGGATCGAACCTACAGCAGTGAGGGGCATGTGATTTCAAGTCAGAGACTCTAACCACTCGGCCACGGAAGCCCCGTCAAACTTGTAACTTATTCTCAAACATAAAGTTGGGATTTTTGAACACATGTTTTCAATGTAATAATCGTAACGTGGTTGCTTATGCAAGTTTGATTGCACACTTTAGTTTTTGACTCTGTATATATATATATATATATGGAAATGTGTTCATCATTGATCTGTTTTACTAGACGTCCTAGAGAGACTATGATTCTTAGAACTACACACACCTACGCATTGAGCTCTGTGTCTAAGTGGTATGAAGCATTTAGTGCAGTCTACAGTTAAGTAGTCGCAAACCACATATACTTTTCAGATTGTATTGGGACTATCCCCACCCCCACAATCCACGCATGCAAACTGCATTGGTATAAGATAAAAAAAATCATTCAGTCATTTATCATACAAAGTACCTGAAGGCGTTATAAATCATGTTCACGTGTATACTCAGCAAACAGAAAACTCCTCTTCTATACACAAGTTATGTTTTAGTTTAGTTGGGTTTAATTCATTATTAAAATGTTCAGCTCAACTGGCCAGCCTATGCGACGTCGCGTTGTCCGTACGTTAGTGCGTTTTGTTAAGGTTTTCCGTACGACTTTCAGACGTTGACGTTTTAGATACATTGCCCTTGGTTGTTGAAAACAGGCAAACTGCGATAGTAAAAGGGTTCCGATATTCATCAAATTGTATATTACATGTATTTTCGATAAGATCACGGACGAGTTCAATCTTTGCTTTACTAAACAAGAGGCCCAAGAGGGCCTGTGGACGCTCTACTGGCTAACATGGCTCTTATAACATCAATGAAGCGAGTGACTGCCATTTACGTCTTTTTGGAAGTTTCGGGCAAAAAACAGCTTTTGAACTAAATCAAGGGCCATAACTAAAGAATCTGATAAAGTTTGGTAAAGATCAGATGAAAACGAAGGCCCTACCGTATTAACGAGGCAAAATATAGCATTTTTAACTCAATCAAGAGCCATAAATCCTCTGTTACTGGTCCAACTGGTCCAACATAGAGCTAAAAAAAATATATTAATTAAAAACAAAAAAAATAAAAAAATAAAAAAAATAAAAAAATTAAAAAAAAAAAAATTAAAAAAAAAAATTAAAATTTAAAAATTTAAAAAAAAATAAATAAAAAAATATATATATTAATTTAAAAAAATAATTAAAAAAATAAAAGTTTGGAAAACGATCGGATGAAAAATGAAGGCCCTCTCGTCTTAACGAGGCAAAATATAGTGTTTTGAACTAAATCAAGGGCCATAACTAAGCTGTTACTGGTCCGATATGTTTGGTTTACGAACTTGTCCGAGCTTTCATTGATATTAACAATGTGTTAAAGTTTGGTTAAGATAGGTTGAAAAATGAAGGCCCTATCGTCTTAATGAGGCAAACTATAGCATTTTTAACTAAATCAAGGGCCATAACTCCGCTGTTATTGGTCCGATATGGCTAGTTTTCGAACTTGCACGAGCTTTCATTGATATTAACAATCTGATAAAGTTTGGTAAAGATCAGATGAACAATGAAGCCCCTATCATCTTAACGAGGCAAAATATAGCATTTTTAACTAAATCAAGGGCGACAGCTCCGCTGTTACTGGTCCGATATGGTTGGTTTTCGAACTTGTTCGAGCTTTCAATGACATTAACAATCTGATAAAGTTTGATAAAGATCGGATGAACAATGAAGCCCCTATCGTCTTAACGAGGCAAAATATAGCATTTTTAACTAAATCAAGGGCCATAACTCCCCTCTTACTAATCCGATATGGCTGGTTTTCGAACTTGTCCGAGCTTTCATTGATATTAACAATCTGATGAAGTCTGGTAAAGATTGGATGAACAATGAAGCCCCTAGCGTCTTAACGAGGCAAAATATAGCATTTTTAACTAAATCAAGGGCCATAACTCCGCTGTTACTAGTCCGATATGGCTGGTTTTCGAACCTGTCCGAGCTTTCATTGATATTAACAATGTGGTAAAGTTTGGTAAAGATATGATAAAAAACGAAGGCCCTACCAATTTAACGAGGCAAAATATAGCAATATAGCATTTTCAACTAAATCAAGGACCATAACTCTGGTGTTACTGGTCCGATCTGGCTGGTTTTCGAACTTGTCCGAGCTTTCATTGATATTAACAATGTGGTAAAGTTTGGTAAAGATAGGTTGAAAAATGAAGGCCCTATCGTCTTAACGAGGCAAATATAGCAATATAGCATTTTTAACTAAATCAAGAGCCATAACTCCGCTGTTACTTGGCCGATCTGGCTGGTTTTCGAACTCATCCGAGCTTTCATTGATATTAACAACCTGTTAAAGTTTGGTAAAGATTTGATAAAAAATGAAGGCCCTATCGTCTTAACGAGGCAAATATAGCAATAAAGCATTTTTTATCTAAATCAAGGGCCATAACTCTGTTGTTACTTGGCCGATCTGGCTGGTTTTCGAACTCATCCGAGCTTTCATTGATATTAACAACCTGTTAAAGTTTGGTAAAGATTGGATGAAAAATGAAGGCCCTATCGTCTTAACGAGACAAAAGTTAACAACGGACGGACGACGGACGACGGACGGACGGACGACGGACGGACGACGGACAACTCGGCATCCCATAAGCTCTGCTGGCCTTCGGCCAGTAGAGCTAAAAATAGCGGGCTCACGATCATGTACTTAAAGTCACTATCCCGCCATCAACAGGCATATTTTACAATAGAGGTACACCGTTTCTAAACCTACTGACGAAGAGGTATATCATTATAGAACTTGCATATTTTGAGAATCCAAACTCTATAGACCAAATATAAACAGCTTTAGCCAGCCAGTCCAAACCCCAAAACCGGAGCGTCGAATTAAGAGTTACCAACTCATAACTCATTTTACACATATTCAATCACGGATATTTTAAGAACCCGTGATAAAAACTATACTTTTAATCGACCCATATGCATTATTATATGACCCGAACACCTGGATAGAGTTTTGATAAACAGTTCTGTAGTGTAATTTTGCCGTTATTTGGCGGGTTAGTTTCTTTAGGTAAATGGTTCCCGATTTTCATTAAAATTAATTTACTTCCGAGGTAATGGTTAGTTTCAATAAGAGCTTGGGCGCGTTCCTGAGCAAATTCGATATGGTTTACGGAGTTATTGCCCTTGAGTATTGAGCTATAGGTTACAGTACCCTATTGCAAAAACCAGTCTGATTGGCGGAAAAAGTATATGGCGTAAGCCTTATTTTGATTGGATGATAAGACTAGGTGGGAAATTCAATTAGGTTAACTTGAATTGTTATTTATTTCTGATTATTATTTAACATAGCTTTCATTTGTACGATTTAACTCTCTGATATAGCAGCATAAAAAGGAAAGAGAGTGATTTAAATAAATGTATTTGGGGATTCCCTCAAATTGTAGGGTCATGACCTTCGGACATCTAGAAGTGGCACTAAAAATAGGTCAACCCAAACACGAAGTTCCTGTTTACATGTATCTAAGCTGCATCTGTGTACCAGGGTAAGCAACAGTAAGCCTGGGTTTTTTGTTTGCATGTCATATGGGAAAACATTAAACAGTAAGTCTATGGAAAATGCAGTAGTGATCTATGACCTATAGGCGTAATTACACCATTGCGTTTGTGCTTTCGTGGTGTATAGTCAAATAGTGCCTAATAAAAAACGTTTTCCTGCCTTACTAGTGATACAAAATGCCCACTTTCGATTGCTTTTTGTTATTATTACCTATAATTCATCCGAATGATGTACTGGGAACATTTATTACTGTTTGTCTGAGTAATTTAATTATAACTGACATAGACAGTAAAGCGAAAGTAGAAATGGGGTAAATCTATGTGTGACGTGCCAAAATAGAACGTGATGTCATTCAACAGATTGGCTTTTTCTTAAAGCGAAAGTAGAAATGGGGGTAAATCTATGCGTGACGTGCCAAAATAACACGTGATGTCATTCAACAGATTGGCTTTTTCTTACATGATGCATCACCCCCCACCAACCCACCCCCACCACTTTCGATTGCTTTTTGTTATTATTATCTATAATTCATCCGAATGATGTACTGGGAACATTTATTACTGTTTGTCTGAGTAATTTAATTATAACTGACATAGACAGTAAAGCGAAAGTAGAAATGGGGTAAATCTATGTGTGACGTGCCAAAATAGAACGTGATGTCATTCAACAGATTGACTTTTTCTTCAAGCGAAAGTAGAAATGGGGTAAATCTATGTGTGACGTGCCAAAATAGAACGTGATGTCATTCAACAGATTGGCTTTTTCTTAAAGCGAAAGTAGAAATGGGGTAAATCTATGCGTGACGTGCCAAAATAACACGTGATGTCATTCAACAGATTTGCTTTTTCTTACATGATGCATCACCCCCCACCAACCCACCCCCACCACTTTCGATTGTTTTTTGTTATTATTACCTATAATTCATCCGAATGATGTACTGGGAACATTTATTACTGTTTGTCTGAGTAATTTAATTATAACTGACATAGACAGTAAAGCGAAAGTAGAAATGGGGTAAATCTATGTGTGACGTGCCAAAATAGAACGTGATGTCATTCAACAGATTGACTTTTTCTTCAAGCGAAAGTAGAAATGGGGTAAATCTATGTGTGACGTGCCAAAATAGAACGTGATGTCATTCAACATATTGGCTTTTTCTTAAAGCGAAAGTAGAAATGGGGTAAATCTATGCGTGACGTGCCAAAATAACACGTGATGTCATTCAACAGATTTGCTTTTTCTTACATGATGCATCACCCCCCACCAACCCACCCCCACCACTTTCGATTGCTTTTTGTTATTATTACCTATAATTCATCCGAATGATGTACTGGGAACATTTATTACTGTTTGTCTGAGTAATTTAATTATAACTGACATAGACAGTAAAGCGAAAGTAGAAATGGGGTAAATATATGTGTGACGTGCCAAAATAGAACGTGATGTCATTCAACAGATTGGCTTTTTCTTAAAGCGAAAGTAGAAATGGGGTAAATCTATGTGTGACGTGCCAAAATAGAACGTGATGTCATTCAACAGCTTGAATTTTGCTAGGATCAATAAGACATCAAGAGCAACATTCGTGTGAAGTTTCATGAAAATCCGTCAAGTAGTTTCAGAGGAGTAATCGCTACACGTTTTCATTATATAACTCTATGTAAACAAAGATGGCCACTGGCAGCCATGTTTAACATCGAATCAAAATAATGTTCGACTCAGATAACCATCATGTCATGCTGATCATTTTAGAAAATGACCCATATCAATATCACTTGTAGTTTTCAAGAAGTAGTCGCTACAAACTTATTTTTTAAAAATCTATTTTAGCTGTGGCGGCCATCTTGAATTTCTGGCCGATCTGAAATTTTGCTATGGATCAATTAAACATTAAGAGCAACATTCCTGTAAAGTTTCTTGAAAATCCGCCTAGTAGTTCCAGAGGAGTAGTCGCTACAAGTTTTTACTATATAACTCTATGTAAACAAAGATGGTCGCTGGCAGCCATGTTTAACGTCGAATTAAAAGGATTTTTGACAAGGACCAACATCATGTCATGCTGATCATTTTAGAAAAAATTCCATATCAATATCACTTATAGTTTTCAAGAAGAAGTCGCTACAAACTTGTATTTTAAAAATCTATTTTTAGCTTTGTCGGCCATCTTGGATTTCACATCAACATGAATGTTTGCTAGGATCATCTAGACTTCATGGGCAACATTTCCGTAAAGTTTCATGAATATCCATCCAATAGTTAAAGAGGAGTAGTCGCTACAAAAAAAAAATTACGGACAGACAGACGGACAGACGGACGGACGACGGACGCCGCAACACGGCATAAGCTCTGCTGATCTCTGATCAGTCGAGCTAAAAATGTGTGTGTGTGTCAGTTGTGGGCGGGTTTAAGTTTCCAACTACGGAACGAGATTACACGAGAGCGGTGATGTAAATACTAAAAATGTGTGTGTGTGTGTGTGTGTGTGTGTGTGTGTGTGTCAGTTGTGGCCGGGTTTAAGTTTCCAACTACGGAAGGGCTGTGATGTAAATACTAAAAGTGTGTGTGTGTGTGTGTGTGTGTGTGTGTGTGTGTGTGTGTGTGTCAGTTGTGGCCGGGTTTAAGTTTCCAAATACGGAACGACACAGGGCTGGATATTTCAAAACGTCAATAAAATACTATGTCGGCTGAAACATGAACAGTCTTACAAAAAAATGCCTTGGTCAATGAGATAAGCTTCTCTTTGGTGAGTTTTATGCATGCAGGTGTTGACTTGTATTTAAGGTTTGTTCTATTGAAATATGGCGGTTGTTTATGAAGCCATTGCGTGCTGTCTTCAAAACCATAGCCGGAAAAATGCGCATTGAGGTCGTAACATGGTCCTACATATCATTCTAAACTAAGGATTGATGGCTCTTTGGTAGTTACATACCACCATTAGAACCATGGCTTTTACGTCTAGCCTTTAATATTTTTAATGAGTCTGGAGGAAAATATAACGGCAGTTCTTTCAGAAAGAAGAAATTCATTGAAAAACATGTACACGACGCAAGAGGAATGTTGCTGGTGTTGTCTTTTTTTTATGCATATGTCTATATGGCCTTGTAGGACAATTGAATTATTATCGAATAGTTTCCTATGGTTCTTTAACGTGCTCCGAGGATACACGGGACCGCCCGGTTTACGTCCCCATCCGACGGACGAGGCTAAGGGAAAGTGTCTTGCCCAAGAACACACCGACGGAACTCAGTGGCACCACGGAGGATTGAACCCGGGGCCTCCGGTTACAAATCCGCCGCGCTACCGACTGCGCCACGCCTGCCCTCTAACATGACTTATTCTAACTATACATATACTAGACTTAGTTTGGAAAACATCAATTGCTGTTTTTGAACACAGATCTATACTATACAGTTCAATATAGCGCAAATGCACGGAAAAGACGATTTTACAAGTAACATGTCAATGCAAATGAAGAAACAGTTTTCTCTTGCAAATAAAGAAACTAAACCAAGAGTCATCGAATTGTGGGTGAACGATTAGATCTCTTCACAGGCAATTAAATACTATGAGGAAATTAAATACTATGAGAAAAATAAATACTATGAAGCAGACACGGATAACGACGTCTTCCTATTTTAAATATGAACAGGTAAATTCAATAAAGATTAAAATCAAAACTGTATTGTTAGTTTTAAAAAATCCACTGGTGATACTATCCTTTAAAGCCTTGTTATCACATCAAAATGCGCAGGTTAGTAATTCAATATTCGAATAAGGAAGTCGACATTGTTTGCCATACTGTTGTATTGACCTCAGAGGGTTTTCACGCTCAATTAGCAAACTTCTCTTTAAATCTTACCCATAGTATATCTGATATGTTATCTACTGTCAAGGATATGGGGATTCTCTAAATCAAAAGTAATAGAAAGAATACACCTAAAAGTCTGCAAACGGTTGCTTAACGTTAGATTAAATACATGCACAGTAGGTGTATATGGTGAACTTGGGCGTTACCCTCTTTATATTACGAGATATATAAGAATTATTAAGTATTGGTGTAAAGTAATAAATACTAATAACATTCTGATGAAAAAAAACCTCTATGAACAAGGTGTATATGATTGTGAAAGAGGTTGTAAAAATTGCGTTTCGAATGTAAAAAAGTTATTATCTGATTATGGTTTTGCCTATTTATTTAACAATCAGGATATGCAGAATGTTAAAACATGTCCATGTGTTTTTAAACAACGAATAATTGACTGTTTTAAGCAAGAGTGGTATGGGTCAATTGACAGCAGTGCTGTTCTTGAAAACTATAAGTATTTTAAATCTGATTTTTCATATGAACACTATCTTAATGTTTTACCTAGCAATTTGTAGTGAGATTCTTTGTTTCTAGAATTAGATTATCTGCACATTCTCTTAACATACAAACTGGACGGTATCCAAGAAATCGCATACCGAGAAATGAAAGATATTGTTTATGTTGTAACTCACAAGATCTGGAAGACGAATACCAATGTATATGTGTGTGTCAATGTTACAATGAAATAAGAAAAAAGTATATTAAAAGATATTACCACCAGAGGCCATCTATGTTCAAATATATAGAATTGATGAAAACTTCAAACAATGATATATTACTAAATTTAGCGAGGTATATAAAATGTGCTTTAAATGTTAGACTTTTTATTTTGAATGCTTAGTATAAATATAATATTGTTCATCCTCTAACTATGATGATGTAAACTATACTGACAGTTGATTTATATACTCTGTTTACGTGACTTTGTTATATTCGTATATTGTATATATGTTCTGAAAGACTATGTACTTTGTACAAGTCTAAATAAAATATCTGTTCTGTTCTGTTCTGTTCTGTCAACGCTTGGAATCTTAAATATTTATGAACATGATGATTCAGTCAAAACAACATTAGCATTGTTTGTCAACGAATCTACTGGGGTAGTAGAGGGAAGACTGATAACATACAACGCACAATCTGATAACTGCAACATGTACAACTTTTAAAGGTGCAATACGTTTAAATTATCCACCTACATAGAGCGGTAATGTAGAATTACAGTAGGCGCTTTGCAGAAACGTTCATATCTATAATTAGGGTTTTAATTTTAACAAAAGTGGTGTATCGCTTGTAAGGCAGGAAGTGGGTGGGTGTAATTTAACACAGCTGTATTGGAAAGATGTATACATTTTGTGAATTAAAAACTCATAGAATTATATAACTTGAAGAAATATGTATATATTACATATATTAGTTTATTTTAGCCACAGCTTGTGTTTCCAAATTAACTTTCCGCTGACGGAATATGGTGCTAAAACTATGATGTCCAGTATTTTTGGCCCTGGTTTTACGCATTAATTCACTGGTCCATATATTGTTTTTGACACACTACTTTTCTTTTCTCGACTTGTTTCCCCTTGTATTCAGTGGCTTTCGGGATTCCAAAACAGTTTAAGATATTATTTTGGCAATGTTGTCTGTGTAATCCCACTAATCGGCATATGGTCACCAAACTGATACATTGTATTATTATTCCAGATAATACCGCATAATGTTAAAACGTAAACATCAACAGTAGAGACCTTCTAAAATGCGAAAGGCAATTGAATTAGTATGAGACGACCTTTCGAAGCTATGGCTTTATCTGGTGTACCTCGGACGACTTAAATTGATCAACTGGCTGATCGTGTCGTACTGGAAATGTCTGGACAAAAGTAGTTCTTACCAGAGCCGAGGAGGAGGTCATTGTAGAATACGTGAAATTGATGGTAGAAACTGTTGATATTTTTATCCGGTTTGACTAGGAATCTTTATGTGAGGAAGACATCCAACTGGATTGATGAACGTCGGTGGTTCTATCCAGGTGCCCGCCCGTGCTCGAAAATTGTCCGAAGGGGCACCTTGGGTCCTCCTCCACAGTAGAAGCTGGAAAGTCGCCATATGACCTCAGCTGTTGACCCATCCACAGTCAGTCACTACGCTTTACTTTTCCCCTGTGCGATGACCTCTTGGAACTCTATGATTGCACCTACTGAAACCCGGACCAACGGAGGTAGGTGCATGAGCTTTCGTCCCTCGGGTAGCAGCAGTAGAATCAATAGTCAGCATAAGTATGTTGTTTCTACTTTCCCACCATCATGTTTAACAGACAACCCTTTTCGCAACTTTCATATGTTTGCTACTGCACAGTCTACTGCTAACTACTGCCAGCAGTAGCAGCAGTAGCAGTAGCTACTGCCAGCAGTAGCAGTAGGTAGTAGAGCACCATCTCAATAGATATACTCATCGCAAGAATATTTTCTTTGGGCAAGTATGTTGTTTCTACTTTCCCACCATACCCCTTTCGCAACCAGCATATGTTTACATGTTTACACAACCGCTTCGCCCAGTAATATCATGGCTTATATGTTTTTTGTTCTCTATCGTTATAGCTGTAACTTTTCAGCTACTAGCAGTAGGAGCAATAAGGGCAGTGACAATAGCTACTATTAGTATTAGCAGCAGTAGCAGTAGCTACAGATAGCATTTGCAGCAGTAGCAGTAGCTATTGTTAGCGTAACAACAGTAGCAGTTTGTCATAGTAGCAGTTAGTTTCTCTTTTTAACCTTCAAGTTTTATACACAACCCTCAGCAGTAGCAGCAGTAACAGCAGTAGTAGTATCTAACCAAGGCACATACGTAAAGAAAGTGTCAGGACGCTGGGCGCACGTGCGGTGAAGATATAGCAGTAGCTAGCAGTAGCAGCGTAGAGCAATAGCAGCAGTAGCAACAGTAGTTTCTACTTTTATTTTTAACCATCACGTTTTATAGACAAGAAATCCGTGGATTCACATGTCTCGCCTAATGGGGGCTGGACTTAAAAATAAAAACATCAATGGTGCTTAAATGAAAGTTTGTAAAAAATTTAGTAACTAAAACAATGGAATCTGCCATTTGCTTTTGCTGAGATGACATTTAAGTGCATTTGTTTAAAAACAAAATGCAATTCTATTAAAAACAAGAGGCCCAAGAGCGCCTGTGGATGCTCTACTGGCTAAAACGGGCTCTTATATCAAGGGTTGTCGACATAAAATTCTCATCATTATTTTTTTTAAACATTGCAAAAACAACAGGGATAGGATGGCCTTAGATCGCTCACCGGTAATCATGGGCAATAAGTCTGCTGTGTCTAGGCTGGAATGGGTATTTTTTAATTTGTCCCACTTTATGGGAATGAAATTTCATAAAAATGGGTGTGGGGGTATATTAACATTCTAAACAAATATGTTAAAGATCAGATAAAAAATGAAGTAACTACAGATTTAACAAAGGAAAATACAATATAGCATTTTTCAACAAATCAAGGGCCATAACCTGTCGTTACGAACAATATCTAGCTGGTTTTCAAACTTTTCCAAGATGTCATTGATATACCACGCTTTGCACAACTAAACATCATACTGAGGCTTCCTGCCAAATTTTGTAGAAATGCAACAAGCCGTTTAGAAGGAGTAGCGCCGACAATTAATTTAAAGTAAACATGTCAAAGTGCCATAACTCCGTCATAAATCAGCGAACTGGAACAAAAGCGCAACATGTACAACGAGACATATAACCGATGTTTCCTGCCAAGTTTCTTCGAAATCCAACAAGGCGTTTAGGAGGAGTAGCGCCGACAAAACATTTAAAAGTAACAAGAGGTCAATGACCTTGAAGCTCTACTGATAGGTTTTTGATAGCAAGATCAGCATTCGTGTGAAGTTTCATGAAAATCCGTCAAGTAGTTTCAGAGTAGTAGTCGCTACAAGTTTTCATTACTCTATGTAAAAAGATGGCCGCTGACAGCCATGTTTAACATCGAATCGTGACAATTTCCGACAAGACCAACACCATGTCATGCTGATCATTTTAGGAAAAGACGCATATCAATATCACTTATAGTTTTCAAGAAGTAGTCGCTACAAACTTGTTTTTTGAAAATCTATATTTAGCCGTGGCGGCCATCTTGAATTTTTTCCGGCCGACCTGAAGTTTTGCTAGGATCAATTAGACATCAAGAACAACATTCGTGTGAAGTTTCATGAAAATCCGTCAAGTAGTTTCAGAGGAGTAGTCGCTACAAGTTTTCATTATATAACTATATAAACAAAGATGGCCGCTGGCAGCCATGTTTAACGTAAAATCAAAATAATTTTCGACAAGGATCAACATCATGTTATACTGATCATTTTAGGAAAAGACGCATATCAATATCACTTATAGTTTTCAAGAAGCTTGTTTTTTGAAAAAATATTTTTAGCCGTGGCGGCCATCTTGAATTTCCGGCCGACCTGAAATTTTGCTAGGATCAATTATACATCAAGAGCAACATTCGTGTGAAGTTTCATGAAAATCCGTCAAGTAGTTTCAGAGGAGTAGTCGCTACAAGTTTTCATTATATAACTCTTATGTAAACAAAGATGGCTGCTGGCGGCCATGTTTAACGTTGCATCAAAATAATTTTCGACAAGGACCAACATCAATCCATACTGATCATTTTAGAAAAAGTCCCATATCAATATCACTTATAGTTTTCAAGAAGTACTCGCTTCAAACTTCTTTTTTAAAAAATATATTTTTAGCTGTGACGGCCATCTTGAATTTCCGACCAACCTGAAATGTTCCTAGGATCATTTAGACATCAAGAGCAACACTCCTGTGAAGTTTCATGGAAATCCGTTGAGTAGTTTCAGAGGAGTAGTCGCTACAAGTTTTTACTATATAACTTTATGTAAACAAAGATGGCCACTGGCAGCCATGTTTTACGTCGAATCAAAACGATTTTCGACAAGGACCAACATCATGTCATGCTGATCATTTTAGAAAAAGTCCCATATCAATATCACTTAGTGTTTTGAAGAAGTAGTCACTACAAACTTGTTTTTAAAAAGCTATTTTTAGATTTGGCGGCCATCTTGGATTTCACATCACCATGAATTGTTGCTAGGATCAACTAGACTTCATGGGCAACAATTCTGTAAAGTTTCATGAAAATCCATTCAGTAGTTTCAGAGGAGTAGTCGCTACAAAAAAAAGTTAACGGACGGACAGACAGACAGACGGACGGACGGACGGACGGACGGACGACGGACGCCGCACCATGGCATAAGCTCTGCTGATCTCTGATCAGTAGAGCTAAAAATTAAAAAAAAAAATAAAAAAAAAAATAAAAAAATAAAAATAATAATAATAATAATAAAAAAAATATATATATATATATATCTATTTCATTGATATTAACAATCTGTTTAAAAAAATAACAAAAAAATAATAATTAAATAAATTTAAAAAAAATGTGTGTCTTACACCTTACAAGGAGAGGTTACTGCAAGACATTGTCAATGCAATAGACAAAGCACGGAACCTCAACAGAAAAGAACTCCTTGAATACCAGTCGAAGACAAGCAGTTCAGAGCAAACGTTACCTTTCGTGCTTACATACCATCCTGACCTTCCCAATGTGAAACAGATTATTAATAAACACTGGTAACACATAGAGGAGTCAGAACGTCTGAACAAAATGCTGCCTAGAAAACCCATTATTGCGTACAGGAGACCTAAAAGTCTCCGCGACATCCTTGCTGCAGCCAAGTTGAAACCCGACTCCAATACTCAGACCACAGGACAGTCAGGCCCTAGCCATACATCGAGATGTCAGACTTGTAAATACATTTCTCCCGCAAACTATTTCTTAACTTCACTCGGTGCCAAAAACACAATCAAAAGTGTCACAAACTGCAAATCCGCAAACGTCATCTACTTAATGACGTGAAACAAAGCAGGCGTTGAACCTCCGACTGTAAATTACGTAGGATTGCTAGGTCGCCAGCGGCCGAACACTTCAGTTCAGAAGGCCACACGTTCAACGACTTGTCTCTGACATGCATCGAACACAATCCAAATTGGACCGACGCAGAACGTAAAACGTACTGGATAAGACGCTTAAACACAAAACATCCAGTAGGAATCAACAAAGGGGACTAGATACATCTTACAGAATATATAAATGTAAACACACATACTCCGGTTTTTATTACTTCCCTTGATCCAATTTTCTCCATTTATATATTATTTTAGCCTTATTCAATTAACTTTTTAGTTGTTTTTGCTATATCCTGCAGTATCGATTCTTTGTCTTAGGTATAGAGGTAGGGTTATTCACTCACATACTCTCTCTTCATAACTAATCATAAATGTCAGCGTACAATTTTACTTTCATCCAACCAGCAATGTTCTATTATTAGTACTTTTGTTACTTCCCTTGATCAAAATATCTCCATTTATTTTATTTTATTTGTTTAGATTTACTCATTGTTTTTATTAGCTTTGGAGTTGCTTTATACTTTATCCTGCAGTATCGATTTTAGTTTTTGAGGTAGAGTTTGTGTTATCTTTTTCACATTTTTACTCTCTCTTCATAACTAAATGTCAGGGTACAGTTTTACCCTCATCCAACCAGATATGTTCTTTTATTAGTATCACATTTGGCTCCAGAGTGTCTATTCAAAGTAAACAGTTTCTGCAACACTGCCAAACGATAAGATGTTTTTTAAAAAAGTGTTATTTAAACTGCCGTATTCTAGTGTATTTTAGTGTTTTTTGTTTCGTATTTGTTATTTTCGTGTTTGTGTACTCCTGATGAAGGCGTTAGCCGAAAGCGCTTGAGTTTTTATAAACTGTAGCACTGTATAAATGTTTTTTTCCCCATCTATATATATATATATATATAATCTAAATAACGGCGTCCATATCAGTTTCAAAACAACCTTCAAATGGTCATTTCTTCTTTGTCGTTCATTTTTTGTAAGTATTTTACCCTTTTTCAAGTTGTTTCCGAACGCTCAATTGTAAAGCTTGTTTGACTGTATGCCAATATTGATTATTAATTTAACTGTTTACAACGTTTCATTCCACAGATACTAAGTATGTTATGACTTATATGAATGTTACTCCAGGCTAATACAGAAGAACTTGACTAGAACTAATCGGTTTAAAATACTGTAAGACTGATAACATAGTTTTTAAGTACATTCCCAGAAATGTGTAATGCGCATGCATTTGGAGAGCAAAAAACCCCAGATATATCGGTAATATTTTGGCAAAGTTGTATGCATCTCGCACACTTACCAGCCAACATACATGTTGAGCCAAATCACATGTTGAATGACGTGTGCGTTATATAGAATTGCCTTATGAACATATAGAAGGAATCACGATATGCGCGCCATTTTTTCATCATATTTTCTGCATACCAGCTTCTGTCTGAAATTCCTTTTACTATTATGGCTAACTACAAAAGCAAATTTGGGGGAAACTTTCAAAACATGTTTTTGTGGGGTTTTGTGTTGTTTCTTTACACACGTGTGGTGGGTGGGTGGGGGGGGGGGGGGGGGGGGGGGGGGGGGGGGGGCGTGCGTGCGTTCAGAACCTTTAATTTATTCTTCTTGAGAATGTGATCTCTATACTGTTCATTGGTGGTGGTGGAGGAAATGATAATGTATGGTTTACTTTTTGTTTTGTTAAAGTTTAGGAAAAGCAAATAAGAATGCAACATGCTATAATACTCGCCCAGAAGAGGGCAAGTTGTATAATTATATATATACTTTTTCGAAATTAACCGATTTCTGGATGTTCCATTACGCGCGCGATTGCCCCAAATACAGTTCTTAAAACCTCGTCCGTTTAGCCTTACAAATGTAACCGAATCTACATCATCAGGAAAAAGAAAATGACCAGGATATAATGCTGGGGCCGAAATGACTAACGTAAAAGATAGGGCTGAGTGTGTGTAAACATCATTGTCATGTAAAACATATTGGCGGGCTTTGCGCAAACGAATATATTATATGACGTAAATATATCAATCTCGAGTGCAACGTCACCAAAGTAAAAGTACTTCCTGTATAAAAATTCAGCGATAACTCTTAATGTATGACTCACCCGTATGACTTGGCCGGCTTTACTTGTATACGAAAACCGTGACAACGGCAAAAATATAAATAATACTAGGTCTGGAGTATATGTACCAAACTATCACGGTCATAATAAATCACAGGGTAGTTGAAGTGTTATATTTTGATAAACGATTGTTTACCTTAAGATGGACGTCCCCTCAGTGTAATCCGGTGTAATCATATCGAACATTTTGCTCCGTCTAGATGTTTTAGACTTGAAGGACAATACGTTTTTCATTTCAGTAGAGACAGAAGAAAGAAAGAAAGAAAGAAAAAGAAAAAAAAAAAAGAAAAGAAAGAAAGAAAGAAAGAAAGAAAGAAGAAAGAAAGAAAATGAAAGAGAAAGAAAGAGAAAGATTATAGTGTACGTGTATATATAAGAAATCCACGCTTGTTTTTCTGAAATTTTGATTTTAACTTCATTCCGTGCGTAAATTTCACACAGCGATTGAATCAGATATACATTAATTATTCTTCGTATCTGCAACATTGGTTTACCTAAATATGCCCTACTGATTTGGAAATTCGTCATCAATTACCGAAATTTGCCAATTTTATATCGCACGATTGTCATTGGACAATCAGACAACAGTAAGATACTTGTAACCGTACCTGTCATGAGACCTGTAAACATCCGGTATTTTTATGCGGACCTTCCATGAATCTGCAAATTTCGATAATTGATGACGAAATTCCAAGTCAGAAGGGCTAATGGTGTCATTGTCGTATCGGGTACTACAGAAAGTATGTATATAGAAAAGTACCCGAAATTTTTGAATTCCAGAACGGCCCCCAAATATACAAAAACGTACCCGGACAAGATCTCATTGGCGAAATTGAAACAATTTAGAACTTGATAAAACAATTGCTTAATTAAACAGTATTGTGTATCATTAACTATTGCGCTATTGTTCTTAAAACATATTTAGGCTGCCGTAGTTAGTTGTTAGTACTAAAATACAGAACGTATTGTCGTAAAACCGGAAGTTGTAAATCATCAAACCCCGCGCAAAAAATGTAAACAAACATGCAGCTCGTCATTCAAGAAGAGTTGGTCAAATATTTAGACCAACTGCATTCCTTTAAGGCGGAGGCAACTGCGAGCTGCCTTTAAAAAGTGAATCTATTAAACTTTGTAAACAATGAAACTTTCGTTTCCGTAAAGTAACAGAACGCGTTACGGCCGCGTGTTACGACATTGTACCTTGTCTCGTGTACATTTATGTATATTCGGTAAAAAAAGTTTTGACCAGGGTATATAAAGTCATATAAAAATAAAACTAGTGGACAGAATTTAATTATCTTTTTTTAGTAACCAAGATCTACCCTACCCGGTTGATTTGGTACCAGAAACATTAAATTCCAAACAAGATTAGATTTTTAAAAAAGATCGCGAACACACAAAGGGTCTGTAAAAAATGTTGCAAAGTCCATAAAAACAATAACAGTTACAGACATTCGAGTAACCAATAAAAAGATTATTATTTTTTTGCAAACTTTCATTGTAAACGATAATTATTGTTGATTGTTGATCTATTGTGAATTATCAACTGAGATAATAAGGGTTATGGTCGAATGTCATGGTTGAGCGATCATTGTACGGGTTCGAACACAGCCATGGGCCAAAACTTTTTTTACAGAGTATATATTTGGGGGGCCTTTCTGGATTTCGATGATTTTCGGGTACGTTTCTGTATACATAAATGTACCCCGTGTGCCTTTCTGTAGTACCCGGTACGACAATGACCCCATCAGCGTCAGGCGGACATATTTTGGCAGACCAATGTTGCCAAAAATTAGAGTCATTACACTATAACAAGAGGTCCAAATGGCCCTGAGTTGCTCACCTGAGAGTTGTTGCAAAGAGGAAAAAAAGTAGTTAACAAGTGTAATTGATTATTAGATTGAAAACTTGGTACGACATAAGGTAAAGTTGCAAAAACTTGGTTCTTCTTATTTACAGAGAATGTTTGTATGGAAATGGATGGATAGGAAACCTTGGTGCTCAGCAATTTGTTATCCCAGGAACTTCATTTGTACAACTCGATTTTTACAGTATACAGTATATATATAAGTCTATGGAAAACTGTGAGCCCTACGGAGGGGCCAAATTAAACCCCAAGGTCATCATTTGAACAAACGTTGTGATTTGGGGTCTTTTTTTTGTAATTATGTCTCAATTGAAACATTATGATGATGGCTCCCAGGGTCCCTCAGGGGATCAAAAGGTAAAATGCAGTATAAATTAAACTGTCATTTTTCTATATTTCTCGCACATAACTTGGTGTATGTAATCGTCTATGAAAGATAAACAACATATCAAACGATTTTATTATTTCGAACTCGGACGTCATCCCGGGGAGTGTGTGTGTGTGTGTGTGTTGGGGGTGGGGGAGTGGGGGGGGGGGCGGGTGCGGGGGTTGTGGGATATATATTTTTTTTATTTTTTTATTTTTTTGATAATTATGTCTCAAATGAAACATTATGATGATGATTTGATTACACTGTATACATGTGTTTCCTCCTACGTCATCGGTGGGGCCTGGAGGAAGGGCATCAAATACACTTATAATTCAATTATGGTATCATTTTTTCATACTTTTGCACATCAATTGGTATAATAGTCGTCTAAGAAAGAGATACACAGCATGTCAAATGGTTTATTATTTAAAACTTGGAATGTAATTTTAGTGTGCGTTACGAGTTCAACCCCACGAAGCGGTACTTCTTTTTTTGTACCGCTATTGAATTCCGTCAAACAATCTTGATTTTATTTAGTAAATATTCAATAATGGTTGGTGTGTTTGTCAACGTAATTAGTTACGGATATTGTCCCTTTAAAGGGAATTGACCTGTGTTAAGAAAACGTGGGTATTTTGCGAGGGCGCGCCGTCGAATTCGTTCTAGTTTCCATTTCGTTTCAACTAGAATATTACATTGTAGCAAAGGAGAGTACAGTATAATATATACGTAAGCGTTACGTTCTTTACAACATGGACGTAATGTGTTAATAACCGCGAATCAATGGATAAGAGCTTATTGTTCCTGCAGTATGGCTGAGTCTTTTTACCAGAACCACGAATCCATTCGCCAAGTATAGTTGTATTACTATCAATATCGCGCTAATTGATCATTGCAGGGAGTAGTTCACTAGCACTGGCAGTCTGACTGTGCGTATCGAGGGGTCCACGCAGCACTGCCGTATCTTATTAATTATTCTATACCTAATTTATACGTCCAATCGTAGACGCTCATTCGAATCACGTGACCGTACAATATATTCCCGTATCGGGACGCACGCGCGTACAAAATAACCCGTATTCTTTTCGTATTGTACGATTCACAGGTCCCATGTTAAACCTATGATAAAGACCGAAGCGCGTGAAAAGGTTCCGAATGAAAGTCTGAATCGACAGGCGCTCTAGATAAAGCGTTACGATAAAGCTACGATTGGACGTATAAATTAGGTATAGAATAAAAAGATCATTTAACAGTGTTCTGTACAATACGGAATATATTTGGACTCGTACACAGCTTGGAAAATCATATTGGACTCGCCTAGCGGCTCGTCCAATATGATTTTCCAAGCTGTGTACTCGTCCAAATATATATCCGTATTGTACAGAACACTGTTAAATAACCTATAATTATTCGCTGTAGTTACACCAGTGATGCGCTAAAACCACGGTAAGTAATTATCAATTAGTGTGTCGATATGCTAATCTCGGAATATCGTGGAATGAAAATGCCATTAAGTTGACTGAACTATATTAGTTGCAGGATTACTTCCCTTGTTTAGGAAGACGCCATTTGCATTGTGTATAAAACGGCGGGAGAACTTCGAACATCTGCTAATAGGTTGTTGATGGAATGGTAGGCTGTAGGGTAGTGCTGGGACTTTTGTCGAATCCATTGGTAATGAGACGCTCAGAGTTGCAGTGTATACTCAAGAGTTCTTGAGTCCTCTGAAACCAATGCAGAGTACCGGGTCGTAGTCTATTTTAAAGCGGTTGCAACTGATGTTTGATACTATACAGAGTTGCAGTGTATTCTCAGAGTTGCTGAGTCCGCTTCCATTACCTTCCATTACATTGTACCAGGTCGTAGACTATTTTATATCGGTTGCAGGTGATGTTTGATACTTCAAAGAGATATAGGATAGGGTAGTTCTGGGACTTTGGTTCAATCGAATGGTAAGTGGGGACTCAGAGTTGCAGTTTATTCTCAGAGTTGTTGAGTCCTCTTTCCATTACAGTGTACTGGGTCGTAGATTATTTTATAAGGTTTCAGCTGGTGTGTAATGGTTTGGAACAAAAGTTTTGCTGTGAGACTGGTTGTTGTATGAAACTTCACAAACGTTTAGTCTCACTACTTAAAAGATTTAGACCATATTGAACGTATGAAACAAGTTTAACGTTAATACTTGATTATGCAATGATTCATTTGTTACCAAATAACAATCATTTGAACTTTATTTTGTTTAGAACCAATCATGAAGCAAGAAGCTGGAGGAAAATTGTTACATATATTGTCTCAAACAATCAGTCCTTTATATTTGTTAGCTTATATACTTGTTAATATTAAGCGAAGGCGGAACACGCCACAACATTGGTGGCAGCGGTGGGATACTGATAACATCCAAATTATCACGAACTCCTCAAGCTTGGACATTGGCTCTCGTATTGTACCAGATGATGAACTGAAGAAGTTGTGCGAGTTGGCTGAGCTTAGAAAGCAAAACGAAAGATTGAGGTTAGTGAATGAAAGTCCAACCTTAGATACAAAATTATACAAATTGCAATCGACAGTATGCCAAGAACTGTCGATACATTATTAGACGGAAAAAAGACTCCTGCCTCAAACATCGGTGAAAGGTATGGCACCCTTCATCACTCCTGGGCTATGATGGAACACCTTTCAAACAACGAGTGCTGATGTGGTGAGCATTTGTGCCAAGTTATCTGAAAATCCGTCCAGGATTTGACCTTTGACCTCTAAGTGTGACATTGACCTTGGAGTCACGGACCTGGCTTTTGTGCACGACACTTCATCTTGTTGTGGTGAGCAATTTAAAAATTCGTCAAGGGAAGGACACGTTTTGATCTTTACCTCTAAGTGTCCTTGACCTTGGAGCCACGGACCTGTATTTTGTGCGCGACACGTCGTCTGGTTATGATAAGCACTTGTACCATGTTATTTGAGTTATTGACCGTACACGATTTGACCTTTGACCTCTAAGTTACTTGACTTTGGAGCCATGGACATGGATTTGTGCGCGACTCATCGTCTTGTGTAGTGAGCACTTGTGCCAAGTTATTTGAAAATCTGTCCATGAATGTCATAGTTATTAACCGGACATGACAGCACTTTATTTTGACCTTTGATCTCTAAGTGTGACCTTGACCTTGGAGCCACGGACCTGGATTTTGTGCGCGACACGTCGTCTTGTTGTGGTGAGCAATTGTGTCAAGTAATTTGAAAATCGGTCCATTATTGTCAGAGTTATTAACCGGACACGATTGTACGGACGAACGAACGAACGAACGGACGGACAGTGCGACTACTATATGCCACCCTTCGGAAGCATAAAAAGAGTAGAATTATTTGGTTACTTTTATTGTCATACGGAAGGCATGAACCCGGAGGTGTGAGCAATGTGATGAAAATGCCGTTGCAAGTTGAATTAAGTTGACTGAACTGCATTAGTTCCAGGATTACTTCCCTTGTTTCGGAGTCGCCATTTGCATTGAGTATAAAAGGGCGCGAGAACTTCAATTTGGGTTCAGTTGGCAGCGGGACCTCTGATGGAAGGTTGTTGATTGGAATGGTTGTTGTTGATTGGAATGGTTGGCAGTAGGGTAGTGCTGGGACTATGGTCGAAGGTAATGGTAATGAGACTCTCAGAGTTGCAGTGTATACTCAAATTTATTTGTCGAATCCTCTCGAACCACTCTGAAACCGAGTCGTAATCTATTTTATAGCGGTTGCAGCTTATGTTTGATACAATTAATGGATACCTGATAGCGCAGTTCTGGGACTTTGGTTCAATCTAATGGTAAAGAGGGACTCTCAGAGTTGCAGTGTATTCTCAGAGTTGCGGAGTCCGCTTTTCATTACATTTTACCGGGTCGTAGACTATTTTATAGCGGCTGCAGTTGATGTTTGGAACAAATGTTGTGCTGTGATACTGGTTGTTGTATGAAACTTCACAAATGTTTTGTCTCGAATTAGTTAAAAGATTTAGACGTGTTACACGTATGAAACAAGTTAAACGTTAATACTTGTTTATGTAATGATTCATTTGTGACCAAATAACAATCATTTGAACTTTATTTTGTTTACAGCCAATCATGAAGCAAGAAGCTTGAGGAGTATTGTTATATGTAACGTTTGTTGATATTGAATTTGTCTCAAATAATAAGTCCGTTTGAAACATTTATATTTGTCAGTAACTTGTAAATATTAAACGAAGACGGTACACGTTACAATATTGGTGGCAGTGGTGGGATACTGATAACATAGTTATTATCAGGAATTCGTGCCAAACTTGGACATGACTCCCATATTGTAATAGATGATGAACTGAAGTAGTTGTGCGAAGAGTTGGTTGAGCTTAGAAAGCAAAACGAAAGGTTGAGGTTAGTGAATGAAAGTGCAGCCTTTGCGACAGAATTAGACCAAATGCATTCGGCAGTATGCCAAGAACCATCGATACATATTACCCTTCATCACTCCAGGGTCGATATACATTATATATCGGCCCTGATCCCTCCTATACTACGATGGAACACCTTTCAAACAATGAGTGGTGAAGAAATGGAGCTATCAAAACGAATGATGAAACTAGCCACGTATGATGGGACAGGTTCGTGCTTTTTATATGTACATTCCGAACTTGAATGGTTTGACGAACTACGAGACGTTTATTATTCTAAATGAGCATAATATGGAAATAAGGTTTAAGACTGGTGATAACTAATATGTGTATTTATAGTAGGTCTAATCAGGGTCGATATATAAACGTTAATGTATATCGACCCTGGTCTAATCAAGATTATTAAAAGCAAAATTGAGTTCAGAAAAAAAGAAGAGCAAAAAAAAGAGTAAATCTGGTTAACTGCATTGTCTTACGGGACGTATGAACCCGGAGGCGTGGTAAAGTAATGAAAACGCCGTTGCAAGTTATAATTAAGTTGACTGAACTGTATTAGTTGCAGGATTACTTCCCTTGTTTCGGAAGACGCCATTTGCATTGAGTATAAAATGGCGCGAGAACTTCAATTCGGGTTCAGCTTCTCTAGATCTTCACTACGTGCACGTCGTGGAGAGGGCACTGCCGATATTTAATACCTGAGAACTTGTCACTCTCAGGTTTGAATTAAATATCGGTTGACTGAATGTGAAGATGTCTCCTGCGTCCCATCACAGCACACATCATCTGATGTCTCCAGATCCCTGAAGTCGAACCGGTACGCGGGCTAAAGCTGCAACGGACCTATACTCAACCATAAACTTCGGTCATCACGTTGCAGCGAAGCCCACATTCTACCGTGTTTTTTCACACGCCACAGAAGACTTCAGGGTGACACAGACATCGGGCGGTGTGTGCGGCGCAGGGGTCTTACTGTGATGGGTGTGGCCCTAAGCAAGACCGTCACCAACTCGTAGAGGATGTAGGACACCGTAGCGGATGTAGACCACCAGCAGACCACCACGCCAGACCACTCCAGACCACTTCACCGCCACAGCGAGAACTACACAGAGCGAAAGCGACACACCATCTACATACACACAACAGAAGCGACAACACAGCAGCAGCACCAGATCAACCAACACATTCAACTAGAACAGTCCAGACTCTATTGTGCCCGTCGCGGCAGGGAAACTTGTCGTGTTTGTTGGTGGAGGGACTATAAACCTCAGAACTACACACACACACACACAATTCGGGTTCAGATCGAAGCATCGTGGTGTAGTGGTTAGAGCGTCTGCCTTGCATTCGGGAGGTCGTGGGTTCGAGTCCCCTGACCGCATCATACCAAAGACTTTAAAAATGGACTTGTAACCCTTGCCTGACGAGCAAATAATGGGTAGTGCTACGACTGATTGACCAGTGTCAGAATAATGTGACTTGGGGGTATCATGTCTACTACGGCGTGGTATTCCAGTGTGGCAGCACTATAAAGAAACCATTGAGTTCACTGCTTCATGTCGACATATCATCACATCCCACACAAAAACATACAGATAAAAGTCCAGACTTCATTGTGTCTATAATCGTCGGGTAGGACGCCTGTCGTAGGCGGACGGACTATAATGCTTAGAAATACACACAAATTCGGGTTCAGTTGGCAGCGGGGCGTAAGTATGTGAACATCTGCTGGAAGGTTGTTGATTGGTTGGCTGTAGGGTAGTGCTGGGACTTTGGTCGAACCCATTGGTAATAAGACTCAGAGTTTCAGTGTATACCGAGTTGTTAGTTGTTGAGTCCTCAGGGGCGTCCGTGGCAGAGTGGTTAGAGTCTCTGACTTGCAATCACTTGCCCCTCACCGCTGTAGGTTCGATCCCTCAGGGGCCTAGGAATCTTTATGCGAGGAAGCTATCCAGCTGGCTTGCGGAACGTCGGTGGTTCTACCCAGGTGCCCCCCCCCCCCCCCCCACCCCCCGTGCACGAAAATTGCCCGGAGGGGCACCTGGGGTCTTCCTCCACCAGTGGAAGCTGGAAAGTCGCCATATGACCTTAGCTGTTGGTGCGACTATAAAATCCAATTCAATTCAATTCAATTCAATTGTTGAGTCCTCTGAAACCGGGTCGTAGTCGGTTTATAGAAGTTGCAGCCGCTAAATAACAATCATTTGAACTTTATTTTGTTTACAAACATTCATGAAGCAAGAAGCTTGAGGAAAATTGTTGTATGTAAAGTTAGTTGATATTATCTCAAACAATCAGTCCGCTTGGAACATTTAAATTCTATATTTGTAAGCATATGTACTTGTAAATATTAAGCGAAGGCTTACAGTCGGTTAGGAAATAAAAAATGTAAAAAAAAAACAGAATACGTTTTGACAGGGATTTTCTCATGTAAATAAACTTCCCTGCTGCTGAAATAGCAGAACATCAAAAAATCTGAAATAACGTCAATTTGCTTTAATATTTTGCGATAAAACTGTCAATGGGTCTTAACTGGCCCAATCAAACGTGAAATGTTTACTTTGTAACCGAATTCATAACGTTAGGTGCATGTGTTGTTTTGTTTTTAAAATATAATTACCACTAAAATGCCTTCATTGAAGGGTATTAGTTACAGACATTTCAGGTTCTAGTTAACTCGTTCCTCGAAATTTAACCCCCAAAAAAATCTTTGGCTGAAACAAGTGCGTCAAACAAGGAACAGTCAGAATAGTTTTCCACGAACACGCGCCACACCACACACGTGACATTTTACATAATGGATTCGGATGCGATACATTCGTGGCATCCTGCTTCGCGGGATCCCGAAAAATGAAGGGATTGGCCGAATTTTCACGATTGGGATGCGATAATAAAGGTCATCGTACTTGATAAAACACGCCACACACGTGACATTTTACATAACTTTGTAACTAAATGGAGTCCATCGCACTCCAGGAATAACGTAATACCGGATATATTAATTCAGGTATTTGATGAAGTAATCGCGATTTAGATATCTAAATTAGCTATTCAAATATCTTGTAACTCCGAATAACAAGTATGCCTATGGTTTAACATCACTTTTAAAAATCGTTCAGTCATTTCAGTCTACTTGTATCAGTGAGCTCAATGCTAGACTTTATAGTGCCGAAAGAAGGAAATACCACCTATTCACATTATACTGACACCGGGCAGACCTATCCTAGAGCTACCATTTATCTGCTGAGCGTAAAGCAAGAGAACAACTTGAGCTTCCATTCCATATAAGCTACATACACACCAAGTTTCGTTCCAATATCGACTCAATATCTCATTCCTAACTAAAGGCATTGCCGGAATGTTTGACGTCGCGTGCACGCACGCCCGCGCGCCCGCGAGCCAAAACGCACGCCCGCGCGCCCGCGAGCCAAACGACATTCTAGCTTTCTTGCTTGACGCTCCGCTTATTAGCGCTACATTGGTATATCGGTGTCAATATGCTGTGACTGGGTAGGATATCATGTCGTGTTTCTTCTTCGTGGAAGCACTATAAAGTTGAGCAATGAGCTTATTGCTACAAATAAACACCATTGTGATAGGATAAAGGCGACGACGGTAAACCCAACATACATACATAAAAGACATTATTGAAGATTAATGGTATGCATCTACATCAGAGTGGTGAAATACGTGTTATAACGACATCCTGTCACAGTGATATATTTCATTATTAAAATATACATGTGATAAATTACAATGTCAAAGCAGTTTCATCTCTTTTTATAAATTTGTTTGTATGGTGTTTTACGTCATTTTCAACACATGTAAGGTTATATATGACGGTCGATTTCTTTGTGGTGGAGGCAGATCGGCCACTTTTCCTGGGTAGAACCAGTACTGTACCCCTCCCGCCGTCCGTAAGAATCGACACTTCCTGACTTACAAGTCGAGCTCCCAGTGGGATTCGAACCCGTTGTACACATTGAATTTAATTAATTCTTCAAAAACATTATATTGAACTATGTAGTGTTTGGTATGCAATTGAAACACTTTTTGATCGTTTTCCAATGGTAATGTTTAGATTTTAATTATACAATTTAAATTACAACAAGAGGTCAATGACCTTGAAGCTCTACTGATTGATTTTGATTTCAGGAAGTAGTCGCTACAAACTTGTTTTTTGAAAATCTATTTTTAGCCGTGGTGGCCATCTTGAATTTCCGGCCGACCTGAAATTTTGCTAGGATCAATAAGACATCAAGAGCAACATTCGTGTGAAGTTTCATGAAAATCCGTCAAGTAGTTTCAGAGGAGTAGACGCTACAAGTTTTCATTATATAACTCTATGTAAACAAAGATGGGCGCTGACAGCCATGTTTAACATTGAATCAAAATAATGTTCGACTTGGATACCCATCATGTCATGCTGATCATTTTAGAAAAAGTCCCATATCAATATCTCTTACAGTTTTCAAGAAGTAGTCGCTACAAACTTATTTTTTAAAAATCTATTTTTAGCTGTGGTGGCCATCTTGAATTTCAGGCCGATCTGAAATTTTGCTAGGATCAATTGGACATCAAGAGCAACATTCCTGTGAAGTTTCATGAAAATCCGTCAAGTAGTGTCAGAGGAGTAGTCGCTACAAGTTTTCATTATATAACTCTATGTAAACAAAGATGGCCGCTGACAGCCATGTTTAACATCGAATCAAAACAATTTTTGACAAGGACCAACATCATGTCATGCTGATCATTTTAGAAAAAGTCCCATATCAATATCACTTATAGTTTTCAAGAAGTAGTCGCTACAAACTTATTTTTTTAAAATCTATATTAAACTGTGGCGGCCATCTTGAATTTCTGGCCGATCTGAAATTTTGCTAGGATCAATTGGACATCAAGAGCAACATTCCTGTGAAGTTTCATGAAAATCCGTCAAGTAGTGTCAGAGGAGTAGTCGCTACAAGTTTTCATTATATAACTCTATGTAAACAAAGATGGCCACTGACAGCCATGTTTAATATCGGATCAAACCAATTTTTGACAAGGACCAACATCATGTCATGCTGATCATTTTAGAAAAAGTCCCATATCAATATCACTTATAGTTTTCAAGAAGTAGTCGCTACAAACTTGTATTTTGAAAATCTATTTTTAGCCATGGCGGCTATCTTGAATTTCCGGCCGACCTGACATTTTGCTAGGATCAATTAGACATCAACAGCAGCATTCGTGTGAAATTTCATGAAAATCCGTCAAGTAGTTTCAGAGGAGTAGTCGCTACAAGTTTTCATTATATAACTCTATGTAAACAAAGATGGCCGCTGGCAGCCATGTTAAACGTCGAATCAAAATAATTTTCGACAAGGATCAACATCATGTCATGCTGATCATTTTAGGAAAAGAAGCATATCAATATCACTTATAGTTTTCAAGAAGTAGTCGCTACAAACTTGTAATTTGCAAATCTATTTTTAGCCGTGGTGGCCATCTTGGATTTCACATCAACATGAATTTTTGCTAGGATCAACTAGACTTCATGGGCAACATTTCTGTAATGTTTCATGGAAATCCATTCAGTAGTTTCAGAGGAGTAGTCGCTACAAAATAAAAGTTTACGGACGGACGGACAGACGGACGGACAGACAGACGGACGACGGACGCCGCACCACGGCATAAGCTCTGCTGATCTCTGATCAGAAGAGCTAAAAACAAGTTTTTATGTTAAATACTACTGCAATTAATAGTGTTTGTGTACAGGCAAATCTATCTTATGCAATTGCACGGCTGGTAATCGGTGGAGTTATCTCCGTTTGGAGGTATATGCAAATGTGTTCCATCGCCATTTTCGAGGTAGTTCCAGCGTCAAAAATACAAGTTAACAAGGTGGGTATGCTTTGCTATTTCTTCGTTATTTTTTTATTTGCCTTGCTATGAACAATCGAGGAATGCAGTTCCGTATAGTTATGTTTAGAGCTTCGCACATGACCAAACATTGTTCTCGAAAGATACCTAATTTGACGCCAGGGACCTTTAGCCCGTTCGAACTTTGCAGTTTTTTTCTCAACTTTATTGTCGCCACTGAGGTTTTTCCACATTGTTTTGCCTATTTACACTACAGATCGACATGAACACATCAAATATCAACCGGTTGGCGTCCGTATATTGTCTGTTGACAAAATAAATAATACGGAGAAAGTTTATGGGGGAGAAATACGCGATTTCTTAAAAGAGATAGCTCCAATGCCAGAGAGATAGATCCAATGCTATGGAGATTTCTTCTTACTATTGTGTACGACTTTACTCTTGGTTAAAACAATTTGCGTTCCAAACTATTGTCTGCATCAACTTTCTATCCGTTTTGTGTCTGCACGTCCTTCGGCTAATGTGAGATAAAACAGGCGCATACATGTATAGTGAATACAGTTCCGTACACTTTATATACCTCTGCAAAGTATTCGGGAAAAGTGATAACTAAAACATTTGTTAATTTACTAGGTACTAACTATACATTTTGGAGAAACGCGTACTTAAGGCCCCTTTACACAGGGCTGCGACCTTTGTGCCACCTTTGAGCGACCAAAAAATGGCCAGGACGCCCAATGGTCGCCTAAACTTAGAAAATCATGTTTCTATGTAACTGCTCCAGCGATCCTTGTGCCTCCCTTGAACCACCAAAAATGCAATTTTCGGGCATTTTCATGGCGATCTACGAACGACCTGTGCGTCCACTGAGCCACCTGCCTGCCTCCCCTGTGCTTCTCATGTGCAACCTACGGCAACCAACGCGATTATAGGCTACATAGGCGACCCCGAGCAATGTTTGGGCAACCATTGAGCCTCCTCATTGCCTCCTCTGTGCCATCATCGGTGACCAACGGCAACTAACGGCGATCACTGGACGACCATTCAGGCAAAAGAATTTGCTGCAGAACGCATCTATTACCTGGCGACCATTGGGTGACAACTGTGCCTCCATTCTGCAACCACGGTAATGCTTGTGCCTCCCTTCTGCCTCCTTTGAGCCACCTTTGAGCAACCAACCTCCTCGGCGACCTTTGTGCGACTGTTTTGAACATGTTCAAAAATTCACGGCGACCATGGCGTCCATGGCGATGTCTGAACCTCCTGTGTACCACCTTTGAACGACCTAGGCAACCATTCTGCCTCCTTTGAGCCTCCAACACGACCTGGCAAATTGTATGGTCACACACGGGAGGCACAAAGGTCGCCATCCTGTGTAAAGGCCCCATTACTATAATAATTATATGCAAAGTCTGCAAAGTGTTTGGTCGCGCCCTTCAGTATTTTATCCACAATCCCAGACAGAATGTATATCCTAGATAACACGAAATCACTGCTAGACATGCAATTGCATGAGAAAATGGTGTTATTCAGATGATGGGGCCCGTCTGATAAAGCTGTTTTACGTGGTAAACATATTAACAACATGGATGCAGATTTTTCATTATTTGTGTTTGTATTCCCTGAAAACAATAAAGAACAAATTTACCTAAAGTGTTTATTTGTACTCTTTTTTTTCTTCCTAAATGTGAAATAAAAAGGATTTATATATCTATACGTACACTAGATAATATTCAATTTAAGACTAATTTTCAAAGACAGCCACTGTTATCGGGCCTTCAGTGTATATATGCGCTACTCAGTCATGAAGCATGTTAGCAGTAAATAAGCAAGTTGTCATGTTTGTTTAATGATCAGGTAGAGTTGGAAAATATCTCCGGAAAGATACTATATCTGAATATGACTAGTGATTGTATACCTAAAGCGATGGGAGTTACGGTTCTTTCATATAACAGTGTATTATGATAATGAACAAGAGTGACATATTTAAACGCTTTCGGACAATTATTTTTTGAGAAATGAGGAAGAACAAATGCATTAACCATCACGTCAAAAAAAAGCCTGGATTTGTTTCGCAATCCGGCTAAAAATCTGTTAGCAACAAACATATTTGCATCAATGTATATGGAATAGGATTGCATCATATAGGCAACTAGTATATAGTGGATGCACAATGAATTTGGTATGTTAATTGTGTTTAAAACAAATAGAATGTCGTACGCAGTGGTAATAAATGACACTCTCATTAGTTGTCATTGGTGCTATCTCCATAGCACTGAAACTATCTCTTCTAAGAAATCGCGTATTTCTCCCCCATAAACGTTCTCCGTGTTATTTATTTTGTCAACAGGCAATATACGGACACTAATCGGTTGACAGTTGATGTGTTCATGTCGATATGTGGCGTAAATAGGCAAAACAATGTGGAAGATGATCAAGTTGAGAACGGGCTTAAAGTCCTGGCGTCAAATTAGGCATCTTTCGAGAACAATTCTGGGTCGTGCGCGAAGCTTAAACCTAACTACACGGAACTGCACTCCCAGATTTTTCATATCAAGGCAAATAAAGAAAATAACGAAGAAATAGCAAAACATACCCATCTTATTTACCTGTATTTTTGGCGCTGGAACTGCCTCGGAAGTGGCGATGGAGCACTTTTGCATATACCCCTAAACGGAGGTAGCTCCACTAATTACCAGCCGTGAATTGGATTTTCTGTCATAAAGTTGTCACATTTAAAGGGACAATGTCCGTAACGTATAGCTTATAAAACACACACTAATTGCGTTCACAAGCATTACACACTAAACATTATTGAATATTTACTAATTAAAAGCAAGATTGGTTGACGAAATTCAATCGCGGTATAAATAAATTAGTACCGCTTCGTCAGTTTGAACTCGCAGCCTAAACTAAAATTACACTCGCGGGTGTAATAGTGACCGCGCAATAGCCAACGTCGCTCCCCACTGGGCTAAACGGTCCATACATACAGGGAGTAAGTAGTAAGTATACTTACTCCCTGATACATATTACGCAATACATACTATGTAGAAAAACTAAAGCGCTAATGGAAGTCACCATCAGCAGAAAAGGTAAATAATGTGTTTCAAACTCACGAATGTATTATTACAGACTTCTTTGGGTCTATGCTGATGTTTTCATGTATACATTTCACAAAATAAAAGTCAGACAGTTATTAGGTTATGCTCAATATCTGCTTACTTACGGACAGTGCCCCTTTAATATTACCAGGAACGTGTATTAAACGTTCCTGATATTACATAATAGTTTTCGCACCAACAGCGTGTCTGTGATTTCAAGCTCTCGATCATCAACATGGAATGATTCCATGGTTTCATCCGCCCACAACAAACAGGGAGTGTTTGTGAAATCTAATCAATTATGGATCCTGTCAAAACAATAATATACTAGATCTCTAGTATAGTGTTTAGACAGGAATTTATTATTTATGACCTATGCATATCATTTTAATATAGATATAGATGTATACCACTCTGACGTATTTTATCTTTGATGAGATTGCATTACCAACATTCTGGTAATTCCATTCTGGTATCAGATATTAAACATACAGGATTCTGACGGAGCGATGAAATGAAGAACCGGGTTTTGTTTTAAAAAAAAATCAGAATATTTATTATTAGTGCACATTATTATAACAGCAGTATCATATAGGATTTGAAAGCACGTGTATAAATGTATGAAGGCCCCATGAATATATGTTAATCATGTTACTACATGTAGTTATGTACATGCATATATAAACACTAGAAAAGGTGTCCAAAGGGCACACATGCCTCACTTAAAGGGGTTGATGCAGTATTTGCAAACAAGATTTATTCAAAAGGGCTTTAAACAACTTGAAAAACGCTAAAAGAATTATCAAAATGCCATGAAAATTAAGGAAATATAACCTATTGAACATTTGCAAGAAACATTAATGGAGGCGGCAATCTTGGAACGATGACGTCTTCGCGCCTTTTTAACATATATGGCATATTGACAAAATATATTTTAAAGCAAAGGAAAGCAAAACGAAAACTTATTTTTTTAATCCGTCTGCAGTGATTTTCTTTGCTTTAAACATAGGTACCTGTACAGTATATCCATGCTTTAAACGATATTTTGTCAACATGCCATATATGGTAAAAAGGCACGATAACGTCATTGTTCCAAGATGGCCGCCTCCATTTATGTTTTTTTTTGCTTTCAGTAGGTCATATCTCCTTTATTTGTCATGGTATTTTGATAATTCTTTCAGCTTTTTTCAAGTTTTTTGAAAATAGTGCATCAACCCCTTTAAAGAAACTAACCCGCCAAATAACGGAGAAATTACACTATTAAAAATACGTTTATCAAAACTCTATCAGGGGCGTACCTGGGCATACGCACTGGCGCACGTGCGTACAGGCTATTAAAGAAGCAAACAAATAAAAAGGGCTGAAATCCGAAAAATGCAATAAAAACTGAAGGTATAGTGGGGTTAGGCACATTTGTGAATCCAAAACTCGATGGTGCGTATACCTAAATTAGCCCCAGGAACGCCCCTGTCTATCATATAATAATGTATATGTGCTGATAAAAAAAATACGGGTTTTTAAAACACGTGATTGAATATGCGTAAAATGAATTATGAGTTGGTAACTCTTAAATCGACGCCCCAGTTTCTGGGTTTTTTGCCTATGGGAAGCCATAACCGTCAAAATGTGAATATTTACAAACCATTCAATGACAGGCCATTTAATTCAACATGAAGTCATTCGATGACGTACATATTGATTCGATGCGACGTGTAAACTCTGTTCATTCGTTACAAAGTGAATTGATACGGTTCGAAGTGAAATTGATACGGTGTAAAATTTCAAACCATACGACACAAATAGAAATCATTCAGTGCAATGACAAACCATTGACAAAAAAACTAATGCAATACAATAAAATACAAGTCGGTACGATGAAAACTTAAACGATTCATCGAAAAATGTGAAGTGATACAGAACAAAGTAAATCAGCAAGATGGAATTAGTCTGGTGGTAAGTAAAACGATTTGGCGAAAACAAAGTCGGTGCAATGCAAACGCAATCCGTTCGACAGAAACTGATTTCATTACGTGCAAAGTGAAACGGTGCGACATCTGGCGACGATATTTGCCACATCACTTGCATGGCTATTTCCCCTACATAATTATTGGCCTTAGATAAATCAAAGTACTGAAAATGCAAGGTTTGATAGGAAAGACTGTATGAATATTTGCTCCATTGCTGGACATTTCAAATTTCCATACATTTTACATAGTTTTAGCCAACTTGGCGATCTTGGGCGACCTACCAAGATTTTAGAGGGTCAATCCATTCCAAATACATTGTGATCAATTGTCATTAAACTGTTTCAAATCTAGACTAGAATATTATTTTATGAAATTGCTGATGGATCGACAGATTTGTGTTTTATGGCCAAACTGTCACTCAAGATGACCTCCATGTCTAAAATCATGTCATTCACAGAGTGGCGTGTATTAAGTAGTCTTCCGGACGTTTTATAGGTTACGCCACTGAACTTGGACAAGTTCAAAACCAGTTGCATCAGACTAGATACATCAGAGTTATAGCCTTTGATTTTTTAAAAAAACTGTTTTCCGGTAGGCCTTAGACTATTCAAGCCAGTATAGTGATACAGGCCCTCTTGTGCATCTTGTTCCCGGAAGACTACTTAATACATGCCACTCTGTGAATGACATACTTTTAGACATGGAGGTCATCTTGGGTGGCAGTTTGGCCATAAAACACAAATCTGTCTATCCATCAGCAATTTCATAAAATAATATTCTAGTCTAGATTTGAAATAGTTTAATGACAATTTATCACAATATATTTGGAATGGATTGACCCTTTATGATCTTGGTAGGTCGCCCAAGATCGCCAAGTTGGCTAAAACTATTTAAAATTTATGGAAATTTGAAATGTCCAGCAGTCGTGCAAATATTCATACAGTCTTTCCTATCAAACCTTGCATTCTCAGTACGTTCAGTACTTTGATTTAAGGCCAGTAATTATGTAGGGGAAATAACCCTGCAAGTGATGTGGCAAATATCGCCGCCAGATGTCGCACCGTTTCACTATGCACGTAATGAAATCAGTTTCTGTCGAACGGATTGCGTTGACTTTGTTTACGCCCGATCATTTTACTTACCACCAGACTAAATGTGTTTGCGTTAAACTGATTCATATTGCAACATGCTGATTTACTTTGTTCTGTATCACTTCACATTTTTCGATGAATCGTTTAAGTTTTCATCGTACCGACTTGTATTGTATTGTATTGCATTAGTTTTTCTGTCAAATGGTTTGTCATTGCACTGAATGATTTCTATTTGCGTCGTATGGTTTGAAATTGTACACCGTATCAATTTCACTTCGAACCGTATCAATTCACTTTGTAACGAATGAACAGAGTTTACACGTCGCATCGAATCAATAAGTAAGTAAAGTAAGTAAGTAAATATTTTATTAACGTGACATGTGCATATACATAACAGATATATACAAATCATTGAAACATAGTAATATATGGAAAATACACCTGGCCCCATGGGCCTATAAGTCACCTAAACATATATGTATTATAAAAATCACATGATCGCATGAAAGACATAAGTGAAACATTTAAATGATTTAAATAAATATAACCAATATTGATTTGAAATACATGTTATCTATTGTAGATTGTAGTCTTTCTTTTAAGGTAAGCTCTAACCAAATATTTTGCAAGTTTTCTTGGATAATTGTGCATTAAAAATGGTAATTTATTAACAGATGATAAATTAGTAAATTCGGGATCATCAAATTGTTCATGGAAGACACTTTGCCTAATGTTATAATAAAAATCACAGTTCAATAGAAAATGAATTTCATTTTCAACATCGTTTCTATCACAAAAACGGCATGTTCGTTGCTCTAGTTGTTCACCGACATATCGTCCTGTTTCTATCCTGATCGGTAAGATACCGCATCTAAACTGAGCTAGTATGGCCCGCTCGTGTTTCTTGAGGTTTAATTGTACATAGCTTTCGACCTTAAAATTGTCTTTATAAGTTAAATATGTCCTCAGCTTAGCCACTCTCGAAATATCGACCTTCCATATATCGGAATAATAATTAAAGATTCGACTCCTCGCATGATGTAGGTTAATGACTGTCTTATTTGTGAAGTTATCGGTAAGCCCCAGTTTTAATAAAACAGTCTGAACGTCGCTGCACCAATTATTATGACAAAGTATGTAATCCGCATTAAACACTCGTTTTTAAGTCTATTGTTATCTAGTAAAATCAATCTGTTCCAATAAAGGATCATCGCAATCCATCGTCGGTAAATACTCGGCAGCCATCCTGTATCCCCAATCAAAGCAAAAGTAGGCGCGAAACGGTATACCCCGAGGAAATATCGCATTGCACGGTGTTGTACGTTGTCTATTGACTGATACTGTTTGTATCCCGATATTGACGCGCAGTAATCAAGAATAGGGGTGATACATGAATCATAAAGTTTTTGAAATGAATTAAATCCGAACTCTTTGTAGTTATGTATCTTAGAAATGATCTTACCAAGAGCCCGACCGGCACCTTTGGACAGAGCTTCACAGTGATAACTAAAGTCACCTTTGTATTGAAATGTCACACCGAGGTATTTATACTGTGATACAGTCTCAAGTATGTTGTTGCCTATTTTAAAAGCACGGTCACTCTGTATTGTCCGGCCCTTGCGAAAATGCATACATTTTGATTTGTCCGTATTTATCAGAACTCTCCATCGTTTACACCAAGCGTGAAGTACATCAAGCATACATTGAAGGTCATCCTCTGAAGAAGCAACTAGCGCAATGTCATCCGCATAAAGGAGAATGGACACCTTAGTGTCATCAATACCGACACCAAGGTCATGTATTTCATTCACAAGGTCATTGGCGAATATCGCGAACAGCGTTGGTGATAAATTATCTCCCTGTTTAACCCCAGTTCTACAGTCGAACTATTCTGTTAACTTATTGTTTATGCGTACACACGATGTTGAACTACTGTATATACTTTTAACCGACTGGTACATTTTTCCATCTATTTTGTTCAATAAAAGTTTGTATAACATCATATCTCTATCGATAAAGTCAAAACATTTCCGAAGATCGATATAGGCTGTAAAAACTGAATTGTTATTACTTATTAAACTGTTCAATGTAAATATATGATCTTCGCATGATCTGTCAGCCCTAAACCCGTTTTGTTCATCTGCAAGTATCTTATTGTCGCAATATGTACGTCATCAAATGACTTCATGTTGAATTAAATGGCCCTGTCATTGAATGTATGTCTATAGAGTTCAGTATGAGTGGAGTTTGGATTCTCAAAATATGTAAGTTATATACATATATATATATATATCTAGTCGTCAGTAGATTTAGAAATGGTGTACAACTCTGAATTGTTCTTAAATTTCAGTTGCTTCGAAAATGTTGCTTAGAATAAAATGAAGTAATCAAATTTTTAAGTTTTTTTAAAAAAAGAAGGAAAATAAAGAATTCCATAATCATTTAAGTCACCTACACTAATGCAGACGTAAGTGTGTATGAAGTGGATGAGGGAATCTGTAACTATGTGAGAAATGGTCTGAATGAAGTCAATGTCATTCACACTGACGTAGTGATGGTACGAACGTGTTGCTGTCAAGTTGATGTTATTCAGTTCAAGTGTAAAAGCTGTAAGGAATTTGGTATCTGAGTAAAAACTTAGTATTTCAATCGTTCTTTCGTCAATGTATGTAATTAATAGGTGAATAGAGACACAAAGCAATCTGGCCGTATGATCAAGCATAAAAATGATCACCTCGATTTGATTAATCCTTTATCATTTTGACTTCCTTTGTGGAAGAAGCAGCTTTCATAATAATTTCGTAATTAAATACAATTAGAAGTTTTCAGTAAATGTTTCTTTTGTTTGTTTGTATGGTGTTTTACGTCATTTTCAACACATGTAAGGTTATATATGACGGTCGATTTTTTGTGGTGGGTGCAGACCACCCACTTTTCCTGGGTAGAACCAGTACTGTACACCTCCCGCCATCCGTAAGAATCGACACTTACAAGTCGAGCTCCCAGTGGGATTCGAACACGCAGCGATGAGACGCCGCTTTAGATTTAAATATAGTATTGACGTAATATAATTAACATTTGGTAAGATGCAAAAACAATTCAATTTATTATTAATAATGATATGCAAAAAATACCAGATATGTTGAAAAACTAAGGGGACGTCGTTAAAAAATCGATATTGCGGTATGCCCCCTTAAACTTTAAAGATGCTGTGTTTGAAACCTTGTCGCCTCTTATATCACGGCTACGGGTTCAAATACCACTGAGAACTCGACTTCGAAGTCAGAAAGTGTCGATTGTTACGGATAGATGGAGGTATACAGTACTGGTTCTACTCACGAAAAAGTGGATGATAGTCTGCATCCACCACGAAAACCCTTTAACACATGTACAAAGGCGTTGTTGTAAAATGTAGCAGTATATAGCTGGCTACTTGATGAACGCTTCAGCATTTTGTTAATTATCGAGGTTTGAACAACCGCGTGTTATATTGTTTGGAATAGGATGCCATGGCATTTTGTAAAGACACAAGTTCAAGGTCTAAGTCACAAAGATGACGAAGTCAATTTAAGTTTTTACCGAACCAGGCGAAACAGTTTTCGTAGAATTAATTTCAAAACAACATTATAAGAATGTGCCCCCTGTGACCAACTATGCTCTCTAGTCAGCGTCCTCTAGTCATGCACGAATACCACTCGGATATTAGACTATTTTCATAGAAATTTATCACCGATGCAAACGACTCCACCAACTCCATGAGACATCAAAGACAGGAAGTTTCACAATTACTACCACCAATGTAGTGAACCACAGGAAACTGCACATTTTGATTATTACCTTCTGCATGGCTTTATTCTACAATACCTGCCTTCTGTCTGTTACAATCATTATTTATATAAATAATTATAACAGAAGGCAATAATCAAAAGATGCAATTACCTATGTAGCAGGCCTGCCAAATCTCCGGATTTAAGTGTACAATCTCCGTATTTTCCATCAAAACAAAATGTTCATGCTTTAACAGTTATACTTTCACAGTTTATCAGCTATTTTCCCGAATTCGTCCCGTTACCGTCCCTAGTCAGAGGAATATATACAAGTGTCGAATCAGTGGGGGTCATACTAAATATACAATTAACACCTAAGGACATAATTAGATCCTTCAGTGGCATAACAACATGCATAATGCAGCAATAGCTGTGATTTCTTTCCGTGAGGAACTAGCAACTCCTTGTGTGTGGTACCACTATAACAGCTGCTGCTGTGTACGATGATTATACGTTGTATAAATGATTATACGTTGTATAAGAGTTGACCTGAGAAGTTTTATGGCAATAAGACCAACACTTACAGAGAAGTAGTGGCCACACGTTTTTCCTGTAACACTCTATGTAAACAAAGATGGTGAAGATGGCCGCCATGTTTGACATAGAATCAAAATGAATTTTATTTTAAAAGGACCAATTACATGTCATGCCAGTCATTTTAGTAAAGGTTCCAAATCAATACCACTTATGGTTTTTGAGAAAAATAATTGATAAATAATTTAAATTTGCACTTTAAAAAAATAGCGCTGCGAAAATCAAATCGCACGCTCCAAATTTCCATTTAAAATGTTCTTCGCGTGTTTTTAATCTTAAATTTTAAAAATCTCAATATTTTGTGTTAAAATGTTTTGGTAGGCCTGGTGTAGTGAACTAAGGTATCATCACATTAATTGAACATTATATAGTACATGCTGTATTTTCATTTCCCCGCACGTGCCAACACAATTCAATTTAAAAATCCAATACACATTAACGCCAATAACACAGGAAACGATTGCAATAAGTAAAATAGAATGGGATAATGCTAAAAATGATTTATTTAAAGAAGTATTATCCACTGTGCACAGAAGCCTCTGGACTTGATAATATTATTCATCAAATACTAATATCCAATGTAGGTATTGGCAGTGGTATATACAGAGTTCCGTATCATTTTCCCTTGCTTGAGTACTATCACAATGGTCGATCAAAACGACTGGCACGTGGGTGCAATGCCTCCGCGGAGGCAAAACATGGCAAGTTTTGGTCATACTAATCTACTGAACAATTGGGCTAAACTCAAACAAAGTGTCCCGGACACCGACTCGTTCCGAGAAACAATATAAATATAAATTACAAGAAAGATAACAGAAGCATTCAGAAATATAAGCACATGCAATTCAGAAGCTCGCGAAATATAATTTCTTTAATTGCAAATAAGTTATTAATTACTTACCTGCATTGTCAGCTTTCACTGGTTAAAATAATTTAATTGTATATGTTCAGGGAAGTAACTCTATTATATCTATCAAATAACTAGTTGCAAGTAATCTTTCCTTGTGGAGCAACTCACCCAAATTGTGTATGGTGAGTGGTGGTGGTAGTAGCAGTATTTATGTTAAAGTGACACAATACACACTATTATTATACTTGTATTTATGTTTAGTCACACCCTGCCGTATGCATGACTTAGTCACTTACAATATTATAACATATTGAAGGTGGGGCCATGTTGTAATGGTTTATTACCACCAAGGTTTAGTAAACCAGGGATAGCGTATTCTATCTCAGGATCGATTCTGGGTCAATTAGCAAACTACTGAATGAGAGCTTTGAAAGTCTTTGTTACTGGGAAAATATGTTCAAAAAGGGCATATTTCTGCTTAATTGCATAACAGGATTATGGCACCCGTCTATATGAGTATTTTTGTGACAGCGAATATGTGTATGAAGTAGTTTTGATGCAGTTTCTAAAGCAAAATTATGCTACCTAAAAATTGTGATTTTTTAGAATTTCTTACCCATGTTGGGTATATTATGTTAAGATATATATCAACATTGTAATGAAGAAAATAATTCAACCATCGGTATATAATTTGTCTGCTTTAATTTTCACAAGCGTTTTCACCATTTTATATGGATCTTCATGGTAATTCAGGTATTTTGATTTTTGTTTATATAGACAGACGGATAGATAGATGTGTTAAAAGTTATTGTAGATTATAAAATGCCTTCCTCCACAACAACAACGTTTTAGATGGGAGAAGCCCTGTAAAAAGTTTAAACAAGATGTTTATTTCTCACCTGATTTTAAAAAGTGATGACATTTTTTTTTACCACTAAACAATTACAATTTAATGTACTCTGAAGATAGACTTCGATACATGGGACCACCTGGTTTACATTCCCATCCAACAGACGGGGCTAAGGGAAAGTGTCTTGCCCAAGAACTAACTGACGAAATTCAGCGGCATTGGTTGAGGCTTGAACCCGGGTCCTCTGGATATCAAGTCCACTGTGCTACCATCCACAGGGCCAAGTCACCATCCACAGGACAAAGAATCAAACTGTAATATTTACCTTGCTGTTTCAGCTTGGCCAGTAATTTTGGGAACAGTCCCTTGTGGGATTTGCCATCAGGGTGTGTAACCAAAACATCAACATCTCCGCAAGTTGTTTTGTGCCGTCTATATGAACCACATGCCTGGGATATTATACCTTCCTGTAGGCTCTCTGCAGCTTCACGTACCTAGTATAGGCAAAACGGAATAGAGGTGATACGGTTAGAAATAATCAACAGTTTTAAAGTTTACCAATAAATTAAGCAGTTTCTTAATTCAGGTTTGACTGTAGATGAAGACTGAGAGATAAGTAAACAAGAAAATCGTTAGAACCGATGGATGCTCCCCGAAATGTATCCTCAACTTATCATATGGCCTTGTATCACCCAGCAGTTTTCAATCTGTAGCCCACCAGTAGTTTTAAAGTGATGCTCCAGACAAGAATTCCAAGTGTAAAATTACAAAGGGCAATAACTCTAAGTTGAATTATGACAGAGTTACGGTTCTTGCACTCTACACTTCCTCCCATTGCCCTCTATAATTGTGTGAAGTTTCATTGCAGTCCTATATGTAGTTTTGAAGTTATGCTTGAGAAAAAATTCTGAGTATAAAATTACAAGGGGCAATAACTCTAAGTTGAATGAAGATAAAAGTCACAGTTCTTGCGCTCTGCACTTCCTCCCATTGCCCTCTATCACTGTGTAACGTTTTATTTCAGGCTTATCAGTAGTTTTGAAGTTATGCTCTGGACAAATATTCTACGTATAAAATTACAAAGGGCAATAACTCTAATTCTATTAATAAGACAGAGTTACAGTTCTTGCACTCTACACTTCCTCTCATAGCCCTCTATCATTGTGTGAAGTTTCATTTCAGTCCCAACAGTAGTTTTGAAGTTAAGCTCCAGACAAAAATTCTAAGTATAAAACTACAAAAGGCAATAACTCTAAGTCGAATGATAACAGAGTTACGGTTCTTGCACTCTGAACTTCCTCCCAGTGCCCTCTATAATTGTGCGAAATTGCATTGCAGTCCCGTATGTAGTTTTGAAGTTATGCTCGGGACAAAAATTCTATATATAAAATTACAAAGGGCAATAAATCAAAGTTGAATGAAGACAAAAGTTACGCTTCTTATATGCTGCACTTCCTCACATTGCCCTCTATCATTGTGTAAAGTTTCGTTTCAGTCAGTAGTTTTGAAGTTATGCTCCGGACCTAAAATTAAGTATAAAACTACAAAGGGCAATAACTCTTAATTTAAATGATGACCGAGTTACGGTTCTTGCATTCTGCACATCCTCTCATTGCCCTCTATCATTGTATGAAGTTTTATATAGTCCAATAAGTAGTTTTGAAGTTATGCTCTGGAAAAAAATTCTAAGTGTAAAATTACAAAGGGCAATAATTCTAATTTGAATGAAGACAGAGTTACAGAGAAATTGCCCCCTATCATTGTGTGAAGTTTCATTGTAGTTCCTTCAGTAGTTTTTAAGTTATGCTCCGGACAAACGTCCGACGGACGGACGGAATGACGGATGCACAAAGCGGATGAAATGTATCAAAAATATAAACATAAAAGGTTATAATTGTACTAATACATTATAACTTAAGCAGCATTTGTCCATGCAGAATATTTTCTGCTTTTTTCTTTCTCAGAATTTATTTAGTTACATTAGCCAATTGTATGTTCTAGTCACGGAACGGTAACAAGATTGATTGGCAACCCCCCACCCCACATCCACCCACACAGAGCAGCTTTCTATTTCCTAGATCATGCTAATGCTGTCATCCCCGTCATTGAGAGTGATTTGTAGCTGTGGGCTATTCCATTAAAACAAACATGGGACCCCAGGAAGGCACTTTTAAAATTAAACACCCACCCATACATGCAAAATTTAGTTTAACAAACCAAATTTCAGAAAATACAGTTCACCAATAGATGTTTATTACATTTCTATGGGTGAAAGATTGGGATTTCTCAGTGAAAGAATATTCATAATCGCTAAATATTAATAACACAAAAATAACTAACTCCGACGTTGTGTTACAACGTCAAAAACGTGTTGGTGACGTTGACGTCATCTGCCGACAACGCTAAATAAAGCGAATAATTCTGATTAAAATCATACATAATCTGATTAAAAATGTAATAAATAGATTATTCAACTGTTGTGATCGATTATATGAAAATCCTTCACTCGATGGTAGGCGTGTCTTGTTTTTTTCACTCACTTGCTTACGCTCGTTCGTGAAAAGAACCACACGTCTACCATCTCGTTAAGGATTTCCCTATAATTGATCCCAGCAGTTAAATAATCTCTATTTATGAAATAGCCTTGCATAGTTCATTTCATAATCAACTTATGATAAAAAAAAATTATCCTTTTTTTTTAAGAACTCGATAGACACTCGAGTTTAGTTAGGCAACATAAAAAATAACGTTACCACTCTTTCTATTTCTCCTGCTTCTTCCCACGGCATCCTGTCCAGAATATCGTCGTACAATCTCACACCAACCTTCTGCTGATGTGTCAAGTTGGCTTTTGTTTTCAAATCTTCTAGAGTTCTAAAACCCTGCAAATAAATTTTAAATGGATTTAATTTTATAGATGTAAATGTGTTTTCCCATATCCTTACTAATGGATTTATTATATTTATTTCTATTATAATTGTACATGTTGTTTCTATGCTGATATCTTTGTTTTAGAAGGTATATATTTAGACCAATCTGAATGTGCAGTAATAATACATCCCTTCTGCTTCATATAAATTTATCAAAGGACTGCAGGTCTGTGCAATCTATTATATTTTATATATACTGAAAGAAATAAGTTTAGCATGTCTTTTGCATATCTAGCTTAAAGAAACTGAATGTTTATTTTATAAGGTGAAGCATTTGATAAGTTTGGCATGTCAGGTGTTGTTGTTCTTCACTTATTATGTGTGATTCGGAGTAAGTATCAGAGTTATCTCCCATTTATATAAAACAACATTTTTCACATTAAAAATAAGAATATTATCAACAACAGGTTTAAATTTTATTAAATAACATTTCTGGGTTTCGAGTGATAAAAACGCAAAAACAATTGACATTTACCTTGTCATTATAATGAAATTACGAACCAAAGTTTTAAATTTTAAAATTATCTCCCTTTATATTGAATAAGAACGAAATTATAATTTCTGAAAAGCAAATAAATTAAAACATGTTGCTACTTTTTCGCAGATATCGTTTAAAAATAATGTCCTGCGTATACTTACTAATTATGTTAATTATATTGTTAATGGCGGCCGAAGCACATAGCCTTGAATCTGCTCAAAGGGATTTACCATGTTATTTACTTGCTAAACTTATTTCTTTCAGTATAGTATAGAAGTGTGAAAAACAGGGATCCAATCACAAATTAATATTCGAGGGATCGCAGGAAATTGAAGATCAATCAATAAAATGCATAAATACAAAATATCACATGATGGCATCCACTCCTTTATAGAAAGTTCTCACTAAGAGCTTTTTTATGATCATGTTTTTTGATTGTTAACTGATTTAATTTAGAAATCGTGTGGAGAGATTACACCTACCTGTTGATACCAAGTTCTTGCAGTATGTGGGCCAGCACCCCACACATCCTGAAACATCTCGATAACCCTTATATCATCACTGGACTTGAACTCATTCAGTTTACGGAGCTCTCCGCTCTCCGCGATTTCCCAAATCTTCTCCGCAAGTCTCTTACCAACGCCTGGCAACGACACGGCTTCCTAAAGATGACACAGACTGTGCTATTTGTTAGGTTTTATTATATATTTATTATACCTCACATAAAACGCCCATGCTAAATCCCCATAGATATTACAATGTGTAATTTCTTACTATCTCACGAGAGGGTGATATTAGAGGTGATAGTTATAAAAATATCACATGCGCAGCTTTAAATTGATGCACACTTTTTCGGTGATGTCATAGGCACTGTATGGTGAAATTGCTATATTTAACTCATCATAACTTCAAAAGTATGTTACCAATTTCAATAAACTACCACAAATTTTCTTAGTTAAGTTATTTCCAATCCAATGATATAACTTTCATAGCAACTTTTAGAAGAAAAAAAATCAAAGTGAAATGTGTACTGAAAATAAATCTTATTTTGGCCTGAGGGGATTTTAGTAATAAAATAAATATCACATTCATGACAGGGTGATAGTAAGAATGTTCACCCTTCGGATTTTGATTATCACCCTTGGTTTCGCCTCGGGCGAAAATCTTATCCTCAGGGTGAAAATTCTTACTATCTCATGAATGTGATATTTATATAATATCATATTGCTATTCAGAATGAATGAATGGTGTTTTACGGCACGTCGACACATAATAGGTCATATTTTGCGCAAAAACTGATGAAAATAAAACAAAATTAAATAAATAGTAAGTCATTAAAAATTAATGTAAAAATATTGTTATTCAGATTCATAAAAGTTATTAAAGGAGGTTTATCTTTGTGACAATTAAGGGCTCACTACAGAGTTAGCTCCCTTGCATGTGACTGTAGGGTGATTCTTACACCATAAAAAGTAGGGGTGTGTTCTTCGGTTTGAGATATTTTTAATAACTGCCCATGGATATTTGCTTTTCCTGTTGCAGGTGAGAAAACAATAGTGTGCGATTGGATGAAAGTGATTAGATGACATTAACAGCAAAATATGACACATTTGTGGGTGCTCAAAATGTGTATGAATTTAGGCGCAAACTCTTTAGTTGAAGCCGATAAGAGTACCCTGCCTAGCCTACCTGGTGGATTTTTATGAGCGGCAATAACTGTATTTTACCAAAAAACACACTTTTAGACTGTAAATATCACATTAGGAATGGAAAATTGGACTTTATTCCTAATGGCCAACACAGAAAAATCAGAGTGTGGTGTGAGACCTCAAGGCATTATTGTGGTTTTACCAGTGCTTATATTCTCTAAGTACAGAATCAATACATTTTAGGTACTGTAAAACGTATCATATACAATTTGTATCCAGATGGCTGGCGTGGCGCAGTCGGTAGCGCGGCGGATTTGTAATCGGAGGCCCCGGGTTCAATCCTCCATGGTGCCACTGAGTTTCGTCGGTGTGTTCTTGGGCAAGACACCTTCCCTTAGCCTCGTCCGTTGGATGGGGACGTAAACTGGGCGGTCCCGTTTATCGGTCTATCCTCCAAGCACGTTAAAGAACCATAGGAATCTATTCGATAATAAGAGTAGGGCATAGTTCCCGGCTTTCTATGTATCCTTTCCCTCCCTCTGCGTTGGCTCTAAATAACATATACTGTGTTGATGAGCCGTTTAACAAAATTCAATTCAATTTGTATCCAAATAAATATTGAAGTTAGAAAATTATTTAGTAAATATTATTGAAAAACTTGTTGCAACTGCAATTAATATTTAATAGAAGAATGTTACAGATCCTCAGATATGCAACCAGCACATGTTCTTCCCCAAAACAATATATTGTATTGCTTTTGTAATGTTTGTTTTCGCAATTTATTTTGTTTTGCTCTCATAAAAATATTGTCATTTTTGCTTTTACTTCCAAAATCAAGTTCATTGTTAAATACCACGACAGGGGAACTCTATAAGAATTGTTTCTGTCATTTCAGTTGTAATAACTACGTACAGGTATGTATACTAATATACATGTTGTAAAAATTATGAAATATGTTGTGAAATAAATACATATGTATGTCAAACTAATTAACATGACGCCAGTTGTCAATCATGTATCCATTTAACCAATCAAACCAACATGATACCTTCGACAAACAATAGCACGTGCAACTGTATTATAATATGACCTATTGTCAGTATACTCCGACATCAACAATAGGGCGAAGATATCTTAGTTCTGGCGTCAAGTTGATTTAGTGTTGAAACAGCAATAAAATATGGCAAGTAAGGCATACATGTATGTAAATGTAATAGACAAAGGATGTTCAATAATGACCAAATACATGTAGAACAGTCTATTAAAGGGACACTGTCCGTAACTAAGCAGATATTGAGCATAACCAAATAATTGGCTGACTTTTATTCAGTGAAATATATACATAAAAACATGAGGATAGACCCTTAGAAGTATGTAGGAATACATTCGTGAGTTTGAAAAAAAAAAGTTTTAATTATTATATGTAAATAAAGTGGGACCCACAATATTTACCTTTTCTGCGATCACGTGACTTCCATTAGCGCATTAGGTTTTCACCACAGTATGTATTGCGAAATTTGTATAGCCCGCTTAGCTCAGACGTTGTCGACCACTTTACACTCACGCACCCTATTATTACGGCGAGTGTAATTTTAGTTTGGGCTGCGAGTTCAAACGCACAAAGCGGATTTACTTTTTTTGTACCACGATTGAATTCCGTTAAACAATCTTGCTTTTAATCAGTAAATATTCAATAATGTTTAGTGTGTAATGTTTGCGAACATAAGTATTGTGTGTTTTATAAGCTAAAAGTTACGGACAGTGTCCCTTTAAATCATTTTAGAATTATTTTTTTTTTAGAATTTTGTGATTCTTGGTTTCAAACAACTCTTTACTCAATGAGTGATACAAACAGTCTTAATCTGTGTCTCACTGCAATTAAAAGGCTCATTCTGTTCTGAGAACACACTGAGTTCATCAGAATAGCATGACGTGATGTCATAATAGCATGACGTGATGTCATAATACCATGGTGACGTGACATCATAATACCAGGGTGTGATGTCATAATACCAGAAAGTGGTGTCATGATAGAAGCAACCAAATGAAAATGAAAATGAAGCATTCTGATTGGTTCAGTGATAAAATTTGGACCAATGAAACCAGTTAATTTAAAGCTCATTACATTCTCAGAACACACTGAGGTTTTACTGGACATTAAGTAATGAGGTTCTGGAAACCCAGAAACACAACATTCTAATAATAAAATAATTCTAAAATGATTTAATAGACTGTTGTAGGTGTAAAATGCATTCGTCGGCTTAGTCTTAAAGGGACGGGAGGCGACGTTGAAGCATTACGGGTGTCAGTTCAAATACGAATGTTACAGTGAACCATCATACTGTGTTTCAGATTCATATTCACTGTGCAAATGCGCTAAACTAGGTCCCATTAGGCTTAAAAGAAAAAAGTGTTTGTTTCCGCTAACCCGACCGACCCTATTATTTAGCCGCCGACCCTAACTTTTTTTATTGCAAAAAAAAAAAATAACAAATAAAAAAATAAAAAATAATAATAATAAAAAGTTGAACCCATGAACCAAGGTTTCTTATGGAGATAAAAAATAAAAAAAATATTCCTCCAGTGAGATTTGAACCCACGACCCCTGGGGTTTCCAGTGTACATTACCAAATATTGAAAAAGGGTCGTAACCATGTATTATCAAGGTATTAATACCTTCGTCAGTATTTTTTCATATTTAACATGTTTTTTCATTAACAAAAATAAGGTCATTAATAATAAAAAAATAAAAATAAAAAGTTTTGCCTACCTACCTACCCTATTTTTTTTTGAAGCTGTTAGTGGAAACAAACCTTTTTTTTTTTTGGCCTTACCGGTACGATTTAATAAATATTAATGAAATAGTTTGGTCTTGAAAACTAGACACTTCGGTTAAGTTTTGTTTTATAAATCATTAATAGTAATACATGTGATGCTTTAAGGCTCGTATAATCTCTTGTTTTGTAATAGAAGTTCACTTTATTGGAATTTCATGTACAACTGCTTGCAATATAATCCCCTGGGCCCATTTAAGTTAAAATTTATGATTTAGCAACAAAACACAGCCTAACCATCTAGCTTTCCAGACCAAACAGTTGTATTAACAATAGTTTACCAGAGGGTAACATGAGGCTTAATTTAATGAATTCATATGAAACTGAAATACATTATGAAAGTGTTTATTTGTATTTGGATTGATACCAAGATCACCTCCAGCCCCTTTAAAGGGACCATAAAAGGGACACACAGCAATTTTTAATTATTACAGCAATTTTTAATTATTATGTGAATAGTTCAAAGGAAATTGTTTTTGTATATCACTAATTGCTTGTCAATTTAACGTTATATTAGACTGTCAGAAATAGTTCTTTATTAAAGGGCTGGAGAAGCATTCTGGGAAATAGACACAAAACATTTAGTTGGATTTTTCTTCTCTATATATTGTGTTATTTAAAAAAAAAATGAGTAACACAAACCTCAAATGTTGATATGGCCTTAGGTTGTTTCTTAAGTGTTTGGACAGCTTTCTGATATCCAAAGGCCCTCCATTTGTCATTTGTGCTTTCATATGCATGTATCATCTCCTGCAAAATGCATGAAGAGCATAAACATTTAATTAATAATCAAAGGCAGTTATGTTATGTATGAATTCATTTTTTGTAACTGTTGCAACCAAAGCACAAACTAAAACCAATGCTTTAAAAAGATTATGATAGCTAGGGAAAAATTAAACTAACAATGTGTTATGGTTCTCAGATTATTTAAGTCATAAATTTACAATCTAAGTTACAGATTATTTGCTGGAGTTACAATTCACCTGTACCTGTCACCTTTACATGCTTTCAATATGGATTTTATTCCATGTACATGTACATTTAGCACAGAATATTTATCAACATATTCATAAGTTATAATTATTATTAGATAACAGCCTGCTGATGTAGGGTGTGATATAAATTGGGGGGAAATACACCAGACACATAAATTAATGTAATTTTATTTGATACTGGTAAATTAATTGTATAAGAAATAAACAGCTACTAAGAAGTCCAAATGTTACCTCTAACTTATCAGTTATATGCTTATTGTGGTTGGCTTGTTGTACTTTAGAGGATTGTGCGCAAACCCAGTTTCCTTTCTGCAAAATAAAGACATACAGAATTAGCATGCACAAGTTTGTGTAACCCTGTAACCATGAGTATGATATCGGGAACCAGTAGACTTACACTGTGTACCGGGAACCAGTAGACTAACACTGGGTACCAGGGACCAATCTACTTTGTTTCAGGTAGACTTGAAAAAAAAAGATTGAAACCAATTTCAGACTGAGGGATGATTGTTGAACATTAATTGGGTTTGGTTTAAAAGTTCAACGGTAAAAATTTAAAAAAAACAGACTCCTTATACAGTTTAAAGACTGTCCCGAGGTTTTTCTGTTTATTGAGAATCTCTATAATTCATCCATGTAATTAACTGACCACAGAGCAATAAAATACACATTTTCGCACAGCAAGGCATCAATTATCTGACAGCAGATAGGCACATTTAAAAAATTAGAAATAAGTTTGTGTAACAAAATGCTATCTGCAAATAGAGATAAGGCCTAAAAAAAAAATGGTGTGGTTCTGGTAACATGTTCAAAATTGGTAGGTAGGGTAGGTTGGATTTTTTTTTTTTTAAAAGGATTGTTTTTTATGAACTTTGCGTTCATAAAAAACAATCCTTATAAAAAATATATATATTTTTTTTTTCGAAATGGACCAAAAAAACGTCAGGGTCGGCAGGTATTCGTAGGTAAGGTCGGGTGACCCGAACCACACAATTATTTTTTTTAGGCCTAAGGCAGTGATATATACTTCTAACATTTAATTCTGCATGGACAAAGTTTTAGGTAATTAGCTGGCATGTTAGGTGATTTATTGCCATTTTAATGACATCACTTGAGCTGAGTAGAAAGTACTAGAGGTTTTCGAGAGAGTCTATAAACTGTATAACAACACTGATATTCTTCTAAACATCTTTTAGAAGAATCATCTATAAACTTGCTCTGAGTGAAGGATATAACATTTACAATTTAAGCTGTTTGTGTGACACTGACTTGCGGTTCAATCAAACCTCCAAGATTTCAAATACTTATGACATGGCATGATGCTTTGTTGTTTTGTTTTTTGTGAAGCTCATAAATTGGGCATAATAAATGCTATCTATTGATATGCTTATTTCGACTTCGATGAGGTACTCCACAAAATCCTCTGTTGGACATAGTGTGAAGGTGCTGGGTGAAACTGTACATGCGCAAGGTCGTATGCTCCTCAAAAAACGTGAAATTAAAATATCCAACTTGTATTTACACTATACACTATACACTATATCAGTGTGTATATCACTATAACTTATGACAGTTATGAAAATCATGGACATAAAAAACACACTCACAGGTAAGTTTTTCTGTGGAGAGGTAGACGGTGTAACAGTGGAACTTGATATTTTTGGATCGGAATCTTCATTTTCCTCTAAACCATCATGACCTCCTTCACCATCACTGGCGCTGTAGTCACTGTCATCATCATTAGTAACCATTTTGGCTTTTGCAAACATTACCCCAACCTTTGGAAATTGGGGTTTACTAATTTCTGTTTCAACAGAGTGTTTTACACCATCCTCACCTGTCTCAGGTTTAACTTTATTTGAATTATCCGCAGAATCAGAACTTACAGTGCCTTTGCTTTTCATCCCTATTTGTAATGTAGAAATATCCAATAAATAATCTGTGATGTCCACCATCGTTTTCTCCTTAAAGCATTGACTTAGCCAATTTGATTTAATTATTACAACATAATCTGGTGGTGCATCTAACTTCAAAAGACGACACATTCTTTCAACTTCCATTTTATCATCAACAATTAAATGAGTAACACTTGTATTTAACTCTTTGGACAAAGTTCCTCCATATTTCTTGAGCTGTGTCTCAAAGATTTGCATTCTCGTTTTCTGAATCCCTGCTTGCATGATAAATGCGTTGACAGCAGACAAAAAATAGTCATGCTCGTCATTCCCACTTTTTTCGACTTTTCTTTGTTTAGAGATTGGTTGATTTGGCGACGAGATTGTTTTTCTTTTGCTAACATTCTGGTTTAAAACACTCATGGTGCGTTATCGGGATAAACTATTAAACCAAACCAAGAAGCGAATAAAATTAAAGCAAACTATGGACATTAACAAAAGATTCCTGCATATCAGAAACCTGCATATCAACAGCCGCCATTTTGTGTTAAACAAAGGGTCTAATAATTTTATTACACCCACTTCGGTTCATTAATTATTCCTTTACAGTTAAAAAAACAACATGTTCACTGTATATAGATTCGCTTAATATTGAAAAATACTGATTTCAAAAGTTAGACGTTTCAATAGATAACTTCAACAAAACAACTAGGCATTTTAATTACTTCTCCCTAAATCACATGATCGATCATATGACTGATCACGTGTGAGTTAATATATATTAATTATACTACTGCCTGGATACGCTGTACATAAATAAATCCGTTTAAGCGTTTTAGGTTAGCATTTATATCGTTAGCATTTCCTGTATCTAGACCATACGTATATATTGTTAAACATCCATGAACATGAAGCGGAAAGATGTATCTAAGGTTGAGGGAAAGAGTGAAAACAATGTGTTTGTTAGTGTTAAACTGGATTCAATACCAAAATTCGCTGACTTAAAAGCGCAGGTGGACGAGATTGTGAAGGCAAGTTCTTGGTGGGATCTATACGGTGTGGACTGGGCGATTGTAGCCGTGTTCTTGGCTCTTATACCGGTCTCCTTGCTACTCATGAGATCGGATTCCTGGATTAACATTTGTGCTGGAATATTTATTCTCGGTTGGGCACACCATGTGTTTGGCGCTAAATCGGGTCATATTGCTACCCATGGTGGGCTTATCGAGGATAAAGCCTGGTATAGACCTCTTGCCAGGCTCTTTGTTGAAGTGATAGGCTCGTTCTCGGAGGAATTGGCGTATGATATGCACATCAAAGGGCACCATCCATACACCAACATAGTTGGTATTGGCGATTCTGCCACATGGAAGGCACCATTCCTGCCCAGGTACATTTACATGTTCATTGCTCCAGTCGTATTACCACCAGCGACGCCGATTGTTTCAATCGCAGGACTTATTGAAAAGAGGGCCTTTCTAGGTCTCATCACATACCTATTATGTTCTGGGTTTGGGTTTGCTACAATTCTTATTATGTTAATGAAAGTGTCCGGATTTTCACTTATTGGAGCAATCTTCGTCGTATGGGCTTCGCGGGCCGTCCTGTCTGTACCTTATATACACGTTAACATTTTCCAACACATTGGGCTACCTATGTACGACGAGAAAAGCAAACCCGTGCGCCTATATCAGATGGCCACAGGCGTGCTCAACCTTCCAAGTAACCCCATTCTAAACTACGCGTTCGGCCACTCGATCATCAGTTGTCACGTGGAGCATCATCTTTTCCCAAGACTCTCGGACAATATGTGCCTCAAAATCAAACCCGTGGTGTCCGCGTTCCTCAAGAAGAACGGTATGCCTTACAACGAGAAAACGTACATGAACAGACTGTCCATGTTTTTGAAGAAGTACGACACGCTAATGGTGAATGCCCCTCCCATAACACACTTTGTTGGCATCCAGTGAGGACGGCACCCATTAAAGGGCCCGCTACCAGCCTGCGAATGCTAGTCCGAGGTCCAGCTGATAAAACTATTGTTTACATTGACAATATTGCTAGTGATGCTCACGGTACATTTATAAAGTATAGAATAAGTTGACATAAACAATCATAAACCGGGGGAATAAATGTCAGATATGAAAGCTCTAAAACGTTTTTAAACACACGCATTTAATACTCAGCTTAGGACGCGATACTGTAAAGACTGTATATTAAATACGTATAAGGAAGAAAGATAGATTACAAAACTCAGGCTGTGCCATAGAACACCACGTGACTATACGAGAGCTTGTGCACATGAAATGCAATACTGTAGAGGTCAATATAAGGTTGTGATTAATGTTATTCATACATTTAGAGGTTTGATCGTCATGACCTTTTATATCTCATCTTCTCAATTAACATGGCATTACAAAACAAATTGTCATGTCATTGCATATTTGATGTTCTCTGTTTATTTAAATTTGTTCAATGCGTGTTTTTCATTTTTCGTTAGATTTAACTTTTTTTTGTCTCCTATAATTACGTTAAGAATATATATATATATATATATATTATTTTCTTCAAAACAGTTTATATATATATATAGTTCTAAACTTGATCAGTTGCCGGGCCTTAAATAAATTACAGAAGCGATTGTTGGGTCGAAAATTTAGTTGTCGGGTCCAGACCCAATAATATTTTTCAAAGAGTGTTGCATCCCCTACACCATCTAATTATCTTGTGAATGGACATATGATACTGATAACAGATTATCTAGACCCAATAATTCTTATTTTGGCCCAACAGTCGCTTTATATATCGTATGGAAAATATATAAGGGCCCCGATAATTGACCAAATTTGAGCATACATATATCGTTTTAAAGTCACCAGGATATTGGGTCTCAAATAATTTATTATTATATCTTGGGTCAAAATCAGGCTATTGGGTCAAGGTATTTAGGACGTATTATCCTGATACAGGTAAATTGGGTCGGACCCAATTTAAAATAAATGTCTATAAATTGAGGTTATGTGAACATACGTGTGTGTGTGTATATATATATATATATATATATATATATGGTCCCAATAACCTGGTGAATTTAAGTATATATATATATATCAAAACTGTTTTGAAGAAAATATTTCAACCATCGGTTTATGATGTCTGCTTTGTCACAAGCACTTTCATCATTGTATATGGATCTTCATGGTGATTCAGACATTTTGAGTTTTGCTATATAACAATGTCACTGTGCGAAATTATTTGATGTTCATGTGATGTAGTTATTGTACATGTATGTGTGTGTGTATATGTCTTATACAATGAAACCTGCACAAGTGATCACCTATATTAAGAGATCACCTGCTTCAGTTAGTACTTACCAAATTTATTGTTTTAAAATGTGCTTATAATTTATTTATTTATTTATTTATTTTTTCAGTCACCGATGGTGACCCATTTATTCTCCACGTAATTTGGCATGTTGTGGGTCGAGGAGGACCATCCCACCGCACGCCTTACAAACAAACACATCTATAATATTATACAATACACAAGTGATATACATAATAAAATTATCTATTATTTGTATTCAGTATGAGAATTCTGTATAAATGGTTGTCTTTTAAAGATTTAGCTTGTTTGTGTTGTGTTTTATCTCTATTTGTGTAATAAAAAGTCACTATTTAGAAGAGTACTGTTTTTAGGGGAAAAGATAAAGAAAAACAACTAACTGTAATAAATAAGGAGAAAAACAAATTGTGTTGTTTATGTTCCCCACACAAGATCACATTTCACATCTCACTCATTGCTATATAAAATAGAATATCAGACAGTTATGTCAGTTCCTTGGCCAGAATATTACAGAAAACACAAAATGGAAGGGTGAAGTCTCTGATATGTACAGATCAAAACTAACTAAAAAGGTTCTTATATTTGCTCCATTTTTTAACAAATGGTTCGAGTACATTGTTTGCTGTTGCTATACATACCAAAATTCTAAACGATTTTCTTATTCTGTTTTTAAAGGCCTCTATAGGCAGATTACTTTGTAAACGTTTGGTTGAGAAAATATAATACTTCATTTCAAGTAGTATGTACAAATCAGCTGGTGTTAACGTGTTACTAATATTAAATATAAATAATTCTTCTGTGAAATGTAAATATATGTTATTGCTGGACAGCCAAGTTTTTAAATTATTAAGAATCGATTGGGTTTGACAATACCAAAGCATATGTGTTAATGTTTCCTCTTCTTGACAATACTTGCACATTGGACTATCAATGATGTTTATTTTATGAAGACATTTTCTGGTTGGAAGAATTATATGGTTTAACCGTACTTGAAACCATTGTAATGTTGTATTTGTTGAGGATTTAAAGGGGGATATGTATATATCATTCCATGTTTCTTCCTCTATGTTATACATTTCATCCCATTTGTATTTTGAAGTTGGTTTGCTGGGGTTTTGGTTAATAATATTATAAAGGTCCCTTGATCCACGTTTGTTCTTAATAAATGGAATGATATTAAAAGGAAGAATAGGATTTTGTATTTTTTCCATTTGTTCTGTGGAGATATTTTTTCTAGTGTAAGCTTTAATTGCCGCAGTTACTCCATTGTATAGCAGAAAATGTGCATTTACATTATACAAGTTAATAAATTCCTCAACAGAATAAAAGTTTCCATTCTCATCTATTAAATCATTAGGTAGATGAATACCTTTTGAATATCAAGATTTGTAAAATATTACATTACCTCCGATTAAAATATTAGGATTATAAAATAGTGGAGTTATTGAACAATTGTTAGCACATAAAATGCCCTTATTTAGTTCTAAAATATTAATGTAAGCTTTTAACACATCCTTCCTTATGTGCTTATATTTAGTTATAAAACAAAACAATTGTTATGTTCGCTTTAGCGATCTCAATACAGATATGGCTGTATATACAGTTATATTGTTTGTATATATGTGTCTCATTTAACACTGAAATGTAGTTATTTATATTGTATACAAGCAAGGTTTTATGCAAGCGTAAAATAGCTGCCGAGAGACAAGAAGTTAACATAATAATATATCAAGTCACGGGTGTTAAAACAATATTGAAACTAATAAATGTTGTCACGACCGTTTTTTCTTACATTCTTTTCGATTTTTACCACCAGTTCTTCCTACCAGGCATTTTAAATCAATGTGGGCGACCTCGCTTCTTTCTGTCCAAAAACCTTGACATGCCTTACATATTGACTACAATTACCTTGTAATACGACGTGCTAGAAGTACACATCACCACAGAAATACAGTTCACGTGTGCGTTAGAGTGTACATTATTACAACACATATAAACGGTTCACTGTCACCATGTGTAATTATTAAGATTGCGTTATCAAAGTGACAAATGTAAAGGAATAGTGATATCGACCGAGGCGATAGCCGAGATCGATATCACTTTTCTATCACTTTTCTCAGGTCGATAAATACACATATCGACCGAACCTAAAAGGCAACAATTATCATATTATTAAACCAAATTATTCATGGCATTTTGAATTTTGAATTTTTGAAATTTGAAATTTTGGAATTCTGAAATTTTGAATTTTGAATTTTGAAATTTTGAATTTAGAATTTTGAATTTTGAATTTTTGAAATTCTGAATTCTGAATTCTGAATTTTGAATTTTGAATTTTTGAAATTTTGAAATTTTGAAATTTTGAAGAATTTTAAAGAATTTTGAATATTCATGGAAATTGAATTTTTCATACATATTTTTAACAGGTCAATATACAAAAGTCAATATACGTTTTTCAGATCAATATACCTTTTTATTTATAATCATGTGATCAACTTTTAACCAATTGTATTCATTGAATAATTTGATTTAAAGGGGTTGTTGCACTATTCTGGAACTAGCTTCATTTAAAAGGGTTTTAAAAACCATGGAAAAAGTTGAAAAAATTATCAAAATATCTTAAAAAATATAGGAGATATGACCTTTTGAAAATGTGCAAAAAGACTTTAATGGAGGCAGCCATCTTTGAATGATGACGTCATCGCGCCATTTTTCATATATGGAAAATAGTTAATAAATAGTGTTTAAAGCAAATAAATGTATTAAATTATAAATACAAAGTAAAATATTGATACTGTATATGCTCTTTTTACTATTTACATGTATTTACAGTGATAGTCTTTGTTTTAAATGATATGTATCAATATACAATAAATGGTAAAAAGGCGCGATGACGTCATGAATCCAAGATGGCTGCCTCCGTTTGAGAATTTTTGCAATTTTTTAAAGGATCATATCTCCTGTATTTGTTAAGATATTTTGATAATTCTTTCAGCTTTTTTTATGGTTTTTAAAGCCCTTTTAAATGAAACTAGTTCCAGAATAGTGCAACAACCCCTTTAATAATAAAAACCAATGAAAGTTAAAGAAAAAAAAAAAGGGAAATCAGCAGGCTTGAACCCTACCTTCCTGAGGCTTGAGAATGTTTCGTCGCTAATAGTAATGATTTCAGTATACTGGTTTACGAAAACGTCATTTCAGCAAGTGAAATGGTAACCTTTGAACACAAAATATGTGTTTATACCATTCAAGTTTTTCAGACGAGTTCTCTAGGAATTCAAGTTGTAAAGCATGTTTATAGCTGAAAAACTCAAATAAACTATTCATTACTACCTTACCATGTGCAATTACTAAAGCTATATAGTGCAATTACCAAAGCTATATAAGAGTCGCTGCCGTTCCGGTAGTCTGGTACCCTTCCCCTACTGCGCTCGCTACTCTTTCTTCGTGTACAGTACTTAAATATCTATGTGTGTGTATGTGTGTACAGTACTTAAATACCTATGTGTGTATGTGTGTACAGTACTTAAATACCTATGTGTGTGTATGTGTGTACAGTACTTAAATACCTAAGTGTGTGTATGTGTGTGCAGTACTTAAATACCTATGTGTGTATGTGTGTACAGTACTTAAATACCTATGTGTGTATGTGTGTACAGTACTTAAATACCTATGTGTGTATGTGTGTACAGTACTTAAATACCTATGTGTGTACAGTACCTAAATGCCTATGTGCGTGTATGTGTGTACAATACTTAAATACCCATGTGTGTGTATGTGTGTGCAGTACTTAAATACCTATGTGTGTACAGTACTTAAATACCTATGTGTGTATGTGTGTACAGTACTTAAATACCTATGTGTGTATGTGTGTACAGTACCTAAATACCTATGTGCGTGTATGTGTGTACAATACTTAAATACCCATGTGTGTGTATGTGTGTCCAGTACTTAAATACCTATGTGTGTACATTTCTTAAAGTACAGTACCTATGTTACACACATACACACACCTAGGTATTTAAATAATGGAACTATTGTACTACATATACCGAGGGAAAAAAGTTTTAGTTGCGTCCTGGAAATAATACATTTTTGGTTGTAAATTCGAGAAACTACTGCCATAGACACAATAATTTATTAAACACACATCAATAACAGCCGAACATCTTAATGACGTAACGAATAAATGAACGTAGGGGTCAAGCCCAAGTCCCAAAATGTCGGTATATCTTGTATTATTATTTCATCTAAAAATTTTGCTAAACTTTTTCCCCTCAATATATATCATATTTACGTACCCAACCCCTACTCTTTCTGGTAGCATATGCATACCAACTCTAACTTTTAAAAACTCTGTCGTATAGTGTGTGTGTGTGTGTGTGCGTGCGTGCGCGTGCGTGCGTGCGTGCGTGCGTGCGTGCGTGTGTGTGTGTTTTAATAAAACATGTTCTAACAACAAAAGTAACCTACCGCAAAGGCTGTCTGGATTATAAAACGTTGGTCTTTACAGCTATACGTATAATGCAGTTAATACTTAAACATAGCGCCTAGAAAATACCAGAGACGCAAGAACGTGGACATACACACGTGTTATAAGATTGGTGTACTTTTGATATGTGTAATTCTAACTTGAATTTGCCAAGAATATTTAATTATAGTGTTTCATGCAGTATATGTTTCGACAAAAGCAATAACGTTGTGGTCTATTGGTAGAGTATTGGACCCAGGATCGAAAAGTCGTGGGTTCAATCCCGCCATGACCATGTATTGTATTGTGTCCCTGAGCAAGACACTAAACAGAATATCTGCCTTTGCTGGCGTGGTAAAGCTAGCAGAATGGCAAAACAGCAGAATGAAATTCTGCCAGCAGAATGGGTAGAACAGCAGAATGAAAATAAAACACATTCTGCCAGCAGAATGGCAGCAGAACAGCAGAATGTTTTTCTTTTCATTTTGCCAACAGCAGAATGAAAAAGTTTCAAAATAACGCTGTTCTTTGTGCGCAAAAGGTCCGTGGCATTAATACTTTACAGTTTTTCTTCTTTCGCATGCGGTTTTTTGGTGCTCAAAGGGTGCACCATATTGAAATAAAAAACATTTGTGATTAATGTCATCACCGAAAACCACAAGTTTTCGCGCCATATATCAGCAGAATGAAACTTGCTTCTTTTTCTCATTCTGCCAGCAGAACAGCAGAATGAAAAAGTTTCAAAGACACGCTGTCAATTGTATTGTGCGCAAAATGTCGATGAAAATGTCCGTGGCATTACTACAAACAGTTTTTCTTCTGATCTTCCTTAGCTAAAGTGGTTTTGTTCAGAGCTAGAGAATTCTAAAAATGCTCAAATACAAACTAGACAGACCTTCTCTATTAACAATATATATCGCCTTACAGGCCGACTATTTTCATAGCATAAGGCCGACACAGTCTATATAGTTTTCCGGCTCATATTGGAGTTGGATTAATTTGTAATTTGTGTCAGGATGGCAATATTGACCATGCATGTAAGAAAAATGAGACAATGCTGTTCGCCTGTATGTATTACAATTAATACTGTAGCACCGCTAAATGTTAAAATTCCGTTAAATTTTAAAACTTCCGCTAAATGTTAAAATATCTTGCGCTAAATGTTAAAACTTGCGCTAAATGTTAAAATATATTGCGCTAAATGTTAAAACTTGCGCTACATGTTAAAAATTACTAAACGCTAAGTGTTATAAAATTTAACATATAGTAAATGTTAAAAGTCAACAAAGTATGTACTGGTATGAACAGTGTTGCTTTAATCGACTCAGTTGCATGTTATCATGATATCATTACGACAGAAACATTATTAAAATGCTGAACTGGGTCCAAATGTTCAACGTAGAACTGGCTTTGAATGTTGAACTCGGAACTGGGTCCGAATGTTCAACGCCGAACTGGATTCGAATATTGAACGCAGAACTGACTTCGAATGTTGAACGCAGACCTGGGTCCGAATGTTCAACGCAGAACTAGGTCCGAATGTTGAACGCAGAACTGTGTCCGAATGTTGAACGACGAAATGGGTCCGAATGTTGAACGCAGAACTAGGTCCGAATGTTGAACGCAGAACTGTGTCCGAATGTTGAACGACGAAATGGGTCCGAATGTTGAACGCAGAACTGTGATCGAGTGTTGAACGCAGTATGCAGAACGCAGAGCCAACATCACGCGCATACATTTGCATTTCATTGTCAGGACCAGCTACGACTATACATATATGACGTCACACAGTTGAAGTGGGTTATGTTTATGTGGGTTAGGTCGATATATATATATATATATATATCGATATATATCGACCTAACATGGTAATGCGGTGTCAAAAAATATAGTGCACACAGGATACATCAACATAATGAGGTGTCAAAAAATATAGGGTAAATCAGGGTCGTAGCAAGAGTCGTACAAACAACGAAGTAAAATAAATTGCCTGTGTAGCGGATTTTGTTAGGTGAAGTGGGTGAAGGGCTATGGTTTTGTTAGGTGTAGTGGGTGGAGGGCTATAGTTTTTTTAGGTGTAGTGGGCGAAGGGCTATGCTTTTTTAGGTGTAATGGGTGAATGGCTATGGGCTTTTTACGTTTAGTGGGCGAAGGGCTATGGTTTTGTTAGGAGTAATGGGCAAAGGGCTATGGTTTTGTTAGGTGTAGTGGGTGAAAGGCTATGGTTTTGTTATATGTAGTGGGCGAAGGGCTATTGTTTTGTTAGATGTATTGGGTGAAGGACTCTGTGGGTGGAGGGCTATGGTTTTGTTAGATGTATTGGGTGAAGGGCTATGATTTGGTAAATTTATTGGGTGAAGGGCTATGGTTTTGTTAGATGTATTGGGTGAAGGACTGTGTGGGTGGAGGGCTATGGTTTTGTTAGATGTATTGGGTGAAGGGCTATGGTTTTGTTAGATTTATTGGGTGAAGGGCTATGGTTTTGTTAGATGTATTGGGTGAAGGGCTGTGTTTTTTGTAGGTGTAATAAGTGAAGGGCCATGGTTTTGTTAAGGCTATGTTTTTTTAGGTGTAATGGTGAATGACTATAGGCTTGTTAGGTGTAGTGGGCGAAGGGTTATGGTTTTGTTAGGTGTAGTGGGCGAAGGGCTATGTTTTTTAGGTGTAATGGGTGAATGACTATGGTTTTTTAGGTGTAATGGGCGAACGGCTATTGTTTTGTTAGGTGTAGTGGGCGAAAGGCTATGGTTTTGTTACGTGTAGTGGGCGAAGGGCTATGGTTTTGTTAGGTTTAGTTGGTGGAGGGTTATGGTTTTGTTAGGTGAAGTGGGCGAAGGGCTATGTATTTTAGGTGTAATGGGTGAATGGCTATGTTTTTTTAGGTGTAATGGGCGAACGGCTATGGTTTTGTTAGGTGTAGTGGGCGAAAGGCTATGGTTTTGTTACGTGTAGTGGGCGAAGGGCTATGGTTTTGTTAGGTTTAGTGGGTGAAGGACTATGGTTTTGTTAGGTGTAATGGGTGAAGGGCTATGTTTTTGTTAGGTGCAGTGGGCGAAGGGCTATGGTTTTGGTAGGTGTAATGGGCAAAGGGCTATGGTTTTGTTAGGTGTAGTGGGTGAAAGGCTATGGTTTTGTTATATGTAGTGGGCGAAGGGCTATGGTTTTGTTAGATGTATTGGGTGAAGGACTGTGTGGGTGGAGGGTTATGGTTTTGTTATGGTTTTGTTAGGTGTATAGTGGGCGACATTAGTTGAGCAATCTTAACCAAACGTGCACAGATTGTATTTCGAACGAGTTCGATAACACAAGAGTTATGGTCCATGAATAGAAACAAATGTTTTAGATGTTGTTAACATGATACAGGCCACATTTCTTGAGCAATCTTAATCCAACATACACTGGTTTATTATTATTATTTTTATTATAATTTTTTTTTTTTTTTTAACCTTTTTATTAACCTTTTTTTTGTGACTTTTTTTGACTTTTTTTTAAACGCCGTGTTGGATTTGACGAAACGTAGTAGGAAGCATTGGTATGATGTCTAGTTGTGCATATTGCGTTTTTTTCTGGTTCGTTGACATTTTTACTTTACATTTCTTGTCGGCGCTACTTCTCCTAAACGCCTTGTTGGATTTCGACGAAATTTGGCAGGAAGCATCAGTATGATGTCTATTTGTATTTATTAATATTTTTTATATTTTTCCCCCCCAGATCCCACTGGTAACGCTGGAGTTATGATGGTCCTTTCATTGTTAAACATTTCCAAAATGTCCATTGTTTATTATTTTATTATTTATTTAATAACTTGGTTATTGTATATATATATATATTGATTCAGAGTAATTATAAGAACCAATCAATCAGATTAATTCGATAGCTATTTTTGTATACATTATTTGAATTAACGTAATATGGATTTAAATTTTGCCGTATATGTGTCTAGCATCCTCAACTTTCAGGTCAGTAGACAAATAGTAGACGCCATTTGGTTATAGTTGCACCATAAATTCGTATTAAATAGTATAATAACAAATGTTACGATGTGTAAACTATGGTGTTCCGTTAGGGCCATCGTGCCATCGCACCATCGCCATCGTACCATCGCCATCATACCATCGCAATCGTTACACTGTACAATCGCGCATCGACTTGTAAACGTCGATAGGCGATTGTACAATTGGGTAACGGGACACCGTAGCAAACTGACTGATTCCGATCATCTCTGTTGTGTGTAGTATCGTGTACATAAATAATGAGACGGTAATAAACATGATGTAATAAACTATTAAATCAGCTATTTAGATGTGTGGCATTAATTAAAAATAAACAACAAATATACTATTAAATACAGTAATTAAGAATAGTGTATCAACATATATAGATACTAATGCGTCGTCACTAAACTCATGTTTACCAAATGTCCTTTTTTTATTTAAAAGGGTACATAACGTATTCAAAAATGATTTCAAAGGTTATGTATATAGCTCGATTACTTAAATAATATGGGAGTTTTTGTTCCCATCCCATTGGTATCCTCGCGTTAATAAAGCACGCTTATTTTACTGGATGAGTTGGAGAAGGGTGTGACAATGGGCGGGATTATGCGGGCGGTTAATAATAGGGTTTTCTCCTTTTATTTGCTTAAATTATGTCGAACGCAAGTTAATATGATGAGTATATCTGTAGCTGTATGACAAAAATCATATATACTAGACAATTGAATTGAATGTTGTTTAACGGCTCATCAACACAGTACAAGCCTCAGAGAGAGGGGAAGGATACATAGGAATCCGGGAACCTTGCCCTACTCTTATTATCGAATAGATTCCTATGGTTCTTTTAAGTGCTCGGAGGATAGACCGATACACGGGACCGCCCGGTTTACGTCCCCATCCGACGGACGAGGCTAAGGGAAAGCTAAGAGGCCACCGACGGAACTTCCGGTTACAAATCCGCCGCGCTACCGACTGCGCCACGCCAGCATACATCGCATGTACAATGCCAAAGTAGTGCAACAAACATCTGGGTATAAGGGAACAATGAGTAAGTCAATCATGAAAATGCCATTTAGTAAACATATTATTGATATTACGTCCCATGTAAGCTACGTAGTACACAGCCTAGTGTAAAAAATACCAATTTATACAGAATACAAAATAAATGCATAAACAACAGTATGCGGATTATGTGTATGTGTACCACATCATGCATAGTCTTCGATATATAAGAGAACAAAACAATTTACTAAACGTGAAAAAACACATAGATGAACCTTGGCGAATGTTCAATTTATCACTCAGCTTTAAAAACAAGAGAACCAAGAGGGCCTGTTTCGCACTGCTGGCCGTACACATTTGGTAGAATTCAAGTGAAAACAAAGTATCTGTGCCCTTATCAAGAGAGTCAAAATTGCTCTGAATCGTACACCTGGCCTTTAATTCACCAACCATTCTTGAGAATATTCTTAGACTAAAGCCCATGTATGCAAATTTCAATCACACATATTTCTATAAGTTTAAGGGATAAATGTTCATAAGAAGCTGCTATGTATATATATGATCAATTCTAATGAATATCTAATATCTATGAAGGTCATGGCAATATTTTTGAATGAATTTTTAGTACTTGAGCTAAAGTCTAAGAATAGTCTCAAGAATGGTTGGTGAATTCCAAGCCAGATGAGCTTTACAAAGATGAAAACGTTGTCAAACAAGCTTAAAAGATGCAACACTTGTCAAACAAGCTTAAAAGATAAAACAAGTGTCAAACAAGCTTATACTTTCATAACCGAATGAGAACACACAGTCGATGGTGAATGTGGTTATAGAGTGGAGATCTCAACGTTGTCCAACTTACGACCCAGGGGCTATTTACCCAGGGTTGGGAACAGATCCCGGACCGATGCTGGTTGGAAGGCTGGATCCATCTGTTTATGTCCAGTAAGTGTATGCATGGTTATGGAGTGGTGATCTCAACGGTGTCCAAGTTATGACCCAGGGGCTATTTACCCAGGCCAGGCCGATGCTGGTTGGAAGGCTGTATCCATCTGTTTATGTCCAGTAAGTGTATGTATGGTTATGGAGTGGTGATCTCAACGGTGTCCAAGTTACGACCCAGGGGCTATTTACCCAGGCCGGGCCGATGCTGGTTGGAAGGCTGTATCCATCTGTTTATGTCCAGTAAGTGTACGTATGGTTATGGAGTGGTGATCTCAACGGTGTCCAAGTTATGACCCAGGAACTATGTTCCAAACGGTGGGGATGACCACAGGACCAATGCTGGTTGGATGATTGTATACATATGTTCATGCTCAGTAAGTGTATATATGGTTATAGATTGGGGATCTCAACAGTTTCCAAGTTATGACTCAGGGAATATGTCCCCATACATGGGTGGGAATAGACCCCACGGCCGCTGCTGGTTCGGTGGTTGTATCCATCTGTCCATGCCCATTAATTGTATGTATGGTTATAGGGTGCGATCTAAACGGTTTCCAAGTTATGACACGTGGGGCTATGTCCCCAGGGGTGAGAAGGACCCCAGGATAGATGCTGGTTGGATGCTTGTATCTACTGTTCATGCTCAATAAGTGTAAAACTGTGGTTTCAGGAAAGAAAATAGTCTAAGCATTATCCCAATATAAGTCTATTTAACACATGTGACCCCTGGGTGGGGTCAAATTTGACCACATGGTCTCGATTTGAACAAACTTGGTAGAGGACCGTACGCATATGGTAATTGCATCATATAAACTATGGCTCTTGTAGTTTCAGAAAAGAAGATTGCTTTAAATATTCTCCTATATAACTCTATGCAAAACTGTGACCTCCGGGGAGGGGCGGGGCGTGTGGAGCGAGGCGGGGCCAGATTTGAGCCCGGATCACCATTTGAACAATTTTGGTAGAGGACCATAAGCTAATGTAATATGCAATATATGAAAACTCTATGCCTTGTGATTTTGGGGAAGAAGATTTTTCAACTTTCCCCCTATATCTCTTTGTAAAGCGTGCACAATTTCCATATATACATTTTGGATCCCCGGGGCAGAGGCATTTTTCATGAATACGAAACAAGATGAACTTGATAGGTCAGTAGTTAGCAATCAATTCTAAAATAATTGTAGTCAAAATCTAGCTTGGCGTTCTGAAGAAGAATATGTTTTTAAGGTTTTGGCTATATTTACTAACGGCGTCCATTTTGAATGTCGGATCGCCAATAAAATCTTCTGAAAGGTCCCAACCCACTCAGGAGAATCCATGGGAAATTTGATTAAAATTGGCTGAGCGGTTTCAGAGAAACTGCCGTTAACGGACATGAACACCAATTCCCACACCGCCCGTAGAGATAAAAAAAAATTTAATGTATTTACTGAACCAATGAAAAGGCACCCCCCCCCCCCCCCCCCTCCCCATCCCCACACCACTACTCCCACCCACTAATAAAAGGAAGATAAAATATGCCACCAGTGATATTTGAACCAACGACCCCAAAAGCTCGTCCAAGATCTCATGGATATGAAACTTCAAAGGCAGAATTATAAGCAATAAAATCTTCCTGGTTCAAAATTTCGTCCGAGTTTTGTAGAGATTTAACTACTGTGTAAGTTTGGGTATGATTGGATAAAAAATGCAGTGCCCATAAGGCAATATTATATATTGTGATATATATAACTTACACATTTTGGAAATCTGAACTCTATAGACACAATATAAACGTCTTTTAACCAGCCAAGCCAAATCCCACAACTGGAACGTCGAATTAAAAGTTACCAACTCATAATTCATTTTACGCATATTCAATCTCGGGTTTAGTATCCGCGAAAAAAAACTATACTTTTAATCGGCACATATACATTAATTTATGACTAAACACCTGAATAGAGTTTTGATAAATGGTTATTTAGTGTAATTTTGCCGTTATTTTGCGGGACAGTGCTGTTAAAGCTGGTATTTATTTCGTTGATAACACTTCCGCACGCACACACACACATACCAACAATACTATTTTCCGATATATATATATATATATATATATATCGTTTTATTGTACATACAATTACATACCATAATTTCTGGATTGCCACTAGTCCTTTTAACATAAAAAATACAATTGGATTTAATGTATGCATAAAAAGGTATTCAATGATTAAGAAATAAACTTACTCTTTTATTTACATATTAACGGCAGCTGTTCATTGGACAATTAAACTTGAAAGGTTTTCCTCGGACTGCCTTGTTTTTATTCTCAGAACGTTCAAAGTCTTGTCCAAAAGGCGAACAAGAACACGGTTACATTCAGTATCCTGTGTATAAAAGCCTACGGTGTTATAGAGACTTCGTTAAGTCGTAATGTGTAAAAAAAACAAAAAAAAACAGCAACAACAACAACAACAACAACAGCAGGAGCAGCAGGAGCAGCAGGAGCAGCAGAAGCAGCAGAGAAGCAGCAGCAGCAGAAGCAATAAGGAGAAGCTGTTACTGTTTATGCGATTTCTTTCATAACGACATCGTCGAGTTCATTTAAACAGCACTGTTATACAATTCGATGCTTTACAAATATAATTCTGACTTTTAACATTTACTAATTTATGTTAACGGATTCCACTAAAACGCTAATTGTTAAAATGTATAACATTTAGCGGTTAGTAAATATTTAACATTTAGCGGACGTTTTAACATTTAGCGGAAATGTTTTAACATTTAGCGTAAGATTTATAACATTTAGCGGAGGTTTTAACATTTGGCGTAAGATGTATAACATTTAGCGGAATTTTAACATTTAGCGGTGCTACACATGCCATCATATATGAAATGAACTAATAAGCTTTTAAGTAATAATCGCCACTGCTTCAGTCACATCAAAATGGTGTAGTTAACATCGGAAGCAAAACAAAAAATAACAAAGACAGCAAATGCAACAGAAAAAAAAAACGGTATCTCACTCTTGCCGACAGTTACGATGGATAAAGATATGCCGACAGTTACGATGGATAAAGATGAGCATATGTTTGGTTCCAGGTTCTATGTTCTCTGTTCCTAGTTCCCGGTTACCGGTTCCTTATTCGAATCGTATTGAGAACTAGGAACTGAAATCAAGGATCTAGGAATTGGGGACTAGTTTGTTTGTATTGGGTTTTATGTCATTTTCAATACATGTAAGGTTATATATGACGGTCGATTTTTTTTATTAAAACCAGTACTGTACACCTCCCGCCATCCGTAATAATCGACGCTTGCTTCCTCACCTACAAGTCGGAACTGGCATTTGATTCCCAGTTCCTGATTCCCGATTCGAACCCAGTAAGAAATTGAACAATACAACCTTGATTTTCTAATTGCAAATATACCAATTTGATGGAAAACGACTTGAGATTTATTAAAATTGGCAAAATAAAAAAGGTGTTGTTTTTTTCAGAGACATGTCTTAAAATGATATCAAGATTTTCACGTATTTCGTCTACGTGCATTGAACTCACTCAGGGACCAGTTCCTAATTCGCGACAAACCATCAAACTGGGATAATTATTTTCGTTTCAAAATCCAAGTTATTTGTTTCAGTTCATTATTGGGTCTGAATAGGGAACAGGAAACTATAGAAACCAAAATATTGAACTGGCTTCTGTGTGAAATTGTGTAGAAATCGTGACTGATCATATCAAAGTGATAAGTTCGTACGAAAGCCGGATGGGGCTAGAATCGAAGTGGAGAAAAAAAAATCTCGTTATATTTAAAAAGAAAGCTTTCTTAGGGGAAGGGATATTAAAATGTGGAAATACAAAGATACTAACATGACGCATCCGAACACATGCTCACACGTTGCCAAGCACACACGCGCGTGCACACAGGAACATGTAACAGTCCATTGTAGAAAATAGTTGGTTAAGCGTTAATCACAGCGTATCCCAGCAGATATACAATTACAACGATTTATTTAGTTTCTTCTTACTTACTTCTTTACTTACTTCTTTAGGTCTTTTCTTACTTATTTACCTCTTTACACTTCTTCATTTATTTACTTACTTCTTTACACTTCTTTACTTACTTCTTTACACTACTTACTTCTTTACTGTTTTCTTATTTACTTCTTTACTAAATTATTCTTTACACTTCTTTAATAAGGTGGTTTTTTTCAGCCATCATTTGGGGGCCCATTTATGTGTGTGGGGGTCGGGGAGGGTCATCTCCCACCACGCCGTACAAAATTCAAAACAAATAAAGTCCTACTACAAACCTTTTCTTTTTTTACAAAATATTCACTCATCTTTCACAGATAAATACTATCGAACAGATTATCTTGGGGAATAATCTGTATCTAGGATCCGTAAGAAAAAAATAATAATATAGATAGCTGGCCTGTTATCCATTTCTCTACTCACATTTCTTTACTGCTTTACTCACTTCTTTACTTCATTACTTACTTCTTTACACTTATTTACTTTCTTCTTTATTACTTAACTTAGTCTTTAAGTCTGTACTTACTGCTTTACACTTCTTTACTAACTTCTTACTTCTTTACACTTCTTTAATAACTTCTTACTTCTTTACACTTCTTTACTAACTTCTTACTTCTTTAGACTTCTTTACTAACTTCTTTATTACTTAACTTAGTCTTTAAGTCTGTACTTACTGCTTTACACTTCTTTACTAACTTCTTACTTCTTTACACTTCTTTACTAACTTCTTACTTCTTTACACTTCTTTACTAACTTCTTACTTCTTTAGACTTCTTTACTAACTTCTTTATTACTTAACTTAGTCTTTAAGTCTGTACTTACTGCTTTACACTTCTTTACTAACTTCTTACTTCTTTACACTTCTTTACTTACTTCTTACTTCTTTACACTTCTTTACTTTCTTCTTTATTACTTAACTTAGTCTTTAAGTCTGTACTTACTGCTTTACACTTCTTTACTAACTTCTTACTTCTTTACACTTCTTTACTAACTTCTTACTTCTTTACACTTCTTTACTAACTTCTTACTTCTTTAGACTTCTTTACTAACTTCTTTATTACTTAACTTAGTCTTTAAGTCTGTACTTACTGCTTTACACTTCTTTACTAACTTCTTACTTCTTTACACTTCTTTACTTACTTCTTACTGCTTTACACTTCTTTACTAACTTCTTACTTCTTTACACTTCTTTACTAACTTCTTACTTCTTTAGACTTCTTTACTTACTTCTTACTTCTTTACACTTCTTTACATACTTCTTACTTCTTTACACTTCTTTACTTACTTCTTACTTCTTTACACTTCTTTACTTACTTCTTACTTCTTTACACTTCTTTACTTACTTCTTACTTCTTTACACTTCTTACTTCTTTACACTTCTTTACTTACTTCTTACTTCTTTACACTTCTTTACTTACTTCTTACTTCTTTACACTTCTTTACATACTTCTTACTTCTTTACACTTCTTTACTTACTTCTTACTTCTTTACACTTCTTTACTTACTTCTTACTTCTTTACACTTCTTTACTTACTTCTTACTTCTTTACACTTCTTTACTTACTTCTTACTTCTTTACACTTCTTTACATACTTCTTACTTCTTTACACTTCTTTACTTACTTCTTACTTCTTTACACTTCTTTACTTACTTCTTACTTCTTTACACTTCTTTACATACTTCTTACTTCTTTACACTTCTTTACTTACTTCTTTACACTTCTTTACTTTCTTCTTTATTACTTAACTTAGTCTTTAAGTCTGTACTTACTGCTTTATACTTCTTTACTAACTTCTTTAGACTTCTTTACATACTTCTTACTTCTTTACACTTCTGTACTTACTTCTTTATACTTCTTTACTAACTTCTTTACACTTCTTTACTTACTTCTTTACTTACTTTTTTCTTTACTTCGTTCTTTACATCTTAACACACTTATTTACATCTACACACTCATGTTTTTTTACTTCTTTACTTCTTTACTTACTTCTTTACTTACTTACCTACGTATGTACTTACGCACTTATACTGACTTACTGACGCTGTCTGGCTGCCTTGCCTTGCTTTATCTTGCCTTGCGTTTTCTTGTTTTGCCTTGCATTGCCTTGCCTAACTATCACTTCAATTACTGTGTGCAATTTGAACTCTGTCTCTTTAAGGTGTCCGACCAGTAAGGAAGTACTTCCGGGTCGTAGGGTGCTAAAATAATTCCTTGAAAAAATCCAAAGTTTCTAGTTTGCATCTGTTTTTACCAAGATTAGTCTTTTTTTCATTGTTAAATCTAACCTGAGGTTAAAGTAGTATGTCTGTTGTCATGAATAGTAAGTATTTTACTGTGTTTGTCATGATTATTTCTTTGGAGAGTATGAGCACAGAGGTCAGGTAGAGATGTGGTTTTGACAGGTGTTTATTTCAAAATAGGCATAGTGTGAATGAATGACGCGAAATGTTGAAAAACTGAATCGGTCTTTTATTCCAGATATGGGACCGTTTGCTAGCCAAATGTGTTTAATTCACAGAATAAAGGTGTATTTTAAGCGAACAAATGTTGTGGAACTTGTGACTGATCTCCAAATATAGCCTATATTGCATTGTGTTCAATGGGCTGACTTTCACCGGTCTGACACCTTAAATGCTACGGGCGTGCGGGCGAGACACGTTCTAGTAACAACAAAGTGAGTGAGTGAGTGAGTGAGTGAGTGAGTGAGTGAGTGAGTGAGTGAGTGAGTGAGTGAGTGAGTGAGTGAGTGAGTGAGTGAGTGAGTGAGTGAGTGAGTGTGAGTGAGTGAGTGAGTGAGTGAGTGAGTGAGTGAGTGAGTGAGTGAGTGAGTGAGTGAGTGAGTGAGTGAGTGAGTGAGTGAGTGAGTGAGTGAGTGAGTGAGTGAGTGAGTGAGTGAGTGAGTGAGTGAGTGAGTGAGTGAGTGAGTGAGTGAGTGAGTGACAAACAAAATTATATGATGGACAGTTATTTCTTTGATAATAAACCAGTCACATTTCAAACACGTTCCTGTGTGCACGCGCTTGCGTCCGTGCTTACTTGCGTGGATGCGTCCAGTTCATAGTCTCTTATTTTCACATGTAATATCCCTTCCCCTTAGACATCTTCTTGAATTTCTCGTTATTATTACGATAATATTTCATAGGCAGCAACATAGGCTAACGTGACATATATCACTTAGCACCGCTGAATGTGAAATAAGTTCATTTTGTGTTAAACAAAGGGTCTAACCAGTTTATTACCATCATTTCCGTTCTTAATTATTCGTTTACAGTTAAAATACAAAATGTTCGCTGTATATAAACTCTTTTTAATATTTAAAAAAAATACTAATTTCAAAAGTTAGCCGTTTTAACGAAATAACTAGGCACTTTAATTACTTCTCCCTAAATCACATGATCGATCATGTGACTGATCACGTGTGACTTAAGATAATATATTATGGGAAACATTTGCCATGATACGCTGTACATATAAATACATCCGTTTAATCGTTTTAGGTTAGCATTTGTATCGTTAGCATTTCCTGTATCTAGACCATACGCATAGATATTGTTAAACATCCATGAAAATGAAGCGGAAAGATGTATCTAAGGTTGAAGGAAAGAGTGAAAACAATGTGTTTGTTAGTGTTAAACTGGATTCAATACCAAAATTCGCTGACTTAAAAGCGCAGGTGGACGAGATTGTGAAGGCAAGTTCTTGGTGGGATCTATATGGTGTCGACTGGGCAATTGTAGCCGTGTTCTTGGCTCTCATACCGGTCTCATTGCTACTCATGAGATCGGATTCCTGGATTAACATTTGTGCTGGAATATTTATTCTCGGTTGGGTACATCCTGTGCTTGCCACTAAATCGGGTCATATTGCTGCCCATGGTGGGCTTGTCGTGGATAAAGCCTGGTATAGACCTCTTGCCAGGCTCTTTGTTGAAGTGATAGGCTCATTCTCGGAGGAATTGGCGTATGATATACACATCAAAGAGCACCATCCATACACCAACATAGTTGGCATTGGCGATTCTAGCACATGGAAGGCACCATTTCTGCCCAGGTACATTTACATGTTCATTGCTCCAGTCTTATTACCACCCGCGGGGCCGATTGTTTCAATCGCAGGACTTATTGAAAAGAGAGCCTTTCTAGGTCTCATCACATACCTATTATGTTCTGGGTTTGGGTTTGCTACAATACTAATTATGTTAATGAAAGTATCCGGATTTTCATTTATTGGAGCGATCTTCGTCGTATGGGCTTCGCGGGCCATCCTGTCTGTACCTTATATACACGTTAATATTTTTCAACACATTGGGCTACCTATGTACGACGAGAAAAGCAAACCCGTACGTCTATATCAGATGGCCACAGGCGTACTCAACCTTCCAAGTAACCCCATTCTAAACTACGCGTTCGGCCACTCGATCATCAGTTGTCACGTGGAGCATCATCTTTTCCCAAGACTCTCGGACAATATGTGCCTCAAAATCAAACCCGTGGTGTCCGCGTTCCTCAAGAAGAACGGTATGCCTTACAACGAGAAAACGTACATGAACAGACTGTCCATGTTTTTGAAGAAGTACGACACGCTAATGGTGAATGCCCCTCCCATAACACACTTTGTTGGCATCCAGTGAGGACGGCACCCATTAAAGGGCCCGCTACCCAGCCTGCGAATGCTAGTCCGAGGTCCAGCTCATAAAACTATTGTATAAATTGACAATATTGCCAGTGATGCTCACGTTACATTTATAAAGTATAGATTAATTTGACATCATAGTAAACAATCATAAACCGGTGGAATAAATGTCAGATATGAAAGCTCTAAAACCTTTTTTAAAACACGCATTTAATACTCAGCTTAGGACGCGATACTGTAAGGAATGTATACACGGAGCTTTTATTTTAATACAAAATAACACATTACATATAGGGAAGACAGCCTACAAGACAATTTACGGCTGTGCCAGTGGATCTGGAGGCATAATTTATAACGACTTTCTGTAACATCGAACACCACGTGACTATACGAGAGCTTGCAATACTGTAGAGGTCAATATAAGGTTGTGATTAATGTATTAAACAATGGATTACTTATTTATAAAGTTGTATAACACATTTAGAGGTTTGATTGTCATGACCTTTTATATCTAATTTTCAAAGATCTCAACCATCAGTATATTATTTGTTTGCTTTAATTGTCACAAGCGCTTTCACCATTTTATATGGATCTTCATGGTGATTCAGACATTTTGAGTTTTTCTATACAATATATTAATGGACAATCTCACATTAACTGTGCGAAGTTATTTGATGTTCATGTGATGTAGTTATTGTACACGTATGTTTGTGTATATGTCCTATACAATCAAACCTGCGCAATTGATCACCTATATTAAGAGATCACCTGCTTTAAGAGACCACCGTTTCAGTCAGTACTTACCAAATTTATTTTAAAGATTTGGCTGTATATACAATTATACTGTTTGTATATACTGTTTGTATAAATGTGTTTCATTTAACACTGAAATTAAGGTACACACTTGTTTTGTAGTAACTTATATTGTATATAACTATTACGCTAGTATGGCATTTTCGACTACCTTTTCATGATAATTTTATTATAGACTTGTACGAATAAGGCCACACTTAAACAAATTTTAGTTTGCTCAAACACAACCTTAGATTTTTTCGGATGGTTAAGTAGGTAGGAAATTTATTTTTTTCCCTTTCATGTATGTCAAATTCTTTTGTGAAATTCGGCAGTATACGACTGACAAAAATCGTATATTCACTGAAGGTTTGGAGTCGGGCAGATTTTTACGGACCGGTCGCGTTCGGGCAAACAAACATACTTTTAATAATGGCCTAACTGATTTTATTTTATAAAGAAACATGATGTCATGATGTAATAGAATATGGTCTCATCGAGTCGGTTGATTGAAACATCCAGATGTCCATTTCATCTGTCTGTCATACTCTAACATCCTATAAACGGTAGTTAAAGTACACCAGTCATTCTGACACGTGTTATTTTCAAATAAATGATTTACACACTGTGCAAATACAAAATAAATGTTAGCGACCATGCTACAGCTAGTTTTACCAATAATTGAATAAACGTGTGTACTATATATATATAGTCCCAGTACTTAAATATCTATGTGTGTGTATGTGTGTATGTAGTACTTAAATACATATGTGTGTACAGTACTTAATACCTATGTGTGTATGTGTGTGCAGTACTTAAATACCTATATGTGTGTTTGTGTGTACAGTACTTAAATACCTATATGTGTGTATGTGTGTACACTACTTAAATACCTATGTGTGTACAGTACTTACACACATACACACACCTAGGTATTTAAGTACTGGACTTAAGTTATTGTACTGCATATATCATGTGTACGTACCCAACCCCTACCCATACTCTTTCTGGTAGCATATGCATACCGGCTCTACTCTCAGCCTATACGTTTCAAAATTCTGTCGTATATTTTTATTTTTATTTTAAATAAACTTCTTCCAACAGCAAGGAAATTATTTCATCATATATATAAACTGTAAATATTGCTATTTACTTTATAAACAACGTATATTCTATACCATCTGCTAATTCTTGTATACTATGTTTGTATCAAATGAATGATGAAATAAAACATTTTATAAAAACAGAAGTAACCTACCGCCGATATTGTTTTTTACTGCTATGTGTGTTCTACAGACTGACACATTATCTAATACTTAAACTTTAAAATGAGGATAACGCCTAGACAATATCAGAGACGCAAGAACGTGGACATACACACGTGCAATAAGATTGATGTACTTTTGGTATGTGTTATTTTAACTTGAATTGGCCAAGAATATTTAATTATAGTGTGTCATGCATTAAGTTTTTGTTATTTAGAGTTTATGTACTGAAACGAAAAAGAAATGTGACACGGGAATTTCCGCTATATATTGTATATACTTCACACTAAATTCCATATATATTACAAGGAAATCCAAAGATGTTTTGTAAAAAACAAATTGCAGTTAGTTAGAGAAAGGACGAAAATGTGATGTTGTAGACGTTTTAATCACAGTACACTTTCAAACAAGAAATTCATAAATGTTGAAGTTCCTCTTTGAAAAATTGAGCCAGTTCGGTACTGTCTTGAACGTAAAGAGTGCATCCTAAGTTTGCTCACATGCTTGAACAAAACGCATACTCTGTCCATAATGAAACTTTGCAGGAAGTTAGTGTTGTTTCAGTCTTTTTTCCGAAAGGAAAGATCTTACGTAGCCATGTAATATTCGATTAACAGCAGTATATTGTACATACTATATAAAGCGGAAATTCCCGTGTCGCGTTTCTTTTTTTCCTTTCAGTATATATTTCATTATTATTTTATTATTATTATTTTATCCACGTTTTTGCGATTGTGTGCTAGCGCCTCTTGAATTGTGTAATGATTAATAAAGCTATCAAATCGCTTGCTTGAGTTAACTACATTCAAAGAATGCAAATCGTCTAGTTTCAGCTATATTCCATAATTAAATCATCTATGTTTCGACAAAAGCAATAGCGTTGTGGTCTAGTGGTAGAGCGTTGGACCCAGGATAGAAAAGTCGTGGATTCGACCCCACCCTTGAATATGTGTTGTGTCCCTGAGCAAGACACTAACTCAAACATATCTGCACTTGCTTAGTACTGGTTCTACCCAGAAAGACATCGAGAGTGATTTAAATAAGTTCAGAGAGCTTTAGTCACAATCGATGTAAAATAAATCAGTTTAAACTAAGTTAGCCCAAAACGCGATGTCAGTATGGTAGACCATTTCAATGTCGTAGCAGTGTTTTTTAAAAACTGCTACAAAAATGGAGGGTTGGTTTTAAAATATGAATCAGAAAATGTTTTCATTTTTAATATCAAAACCCCTCTTCTACACTGTGGCGATACCCCAGTATCGATTCCATCTGGTCATCGTCCGTCCCTTTTAACTAGAATATTCGAAGTATAAGAAAAGCTAATATTGAACTCATGGCGTTCGTGTCGGCATCCACGTTTGTTGAGGGATTGAAGGTCATCTGAACGAATTATGAATGCCAGAACAAATACAAACAAGAGACCCAAGAAGGCACAAGGACACCATTCACTTGATAACGTGAAGTGACTAGGCCAAAAAAAAAACACCTGTGTTTCCGGTGGCCCGACCGACCCTATTTTTATGGGGCCGACCCTTTTTTTTTTTATTTCTTCTGAACAATGATTTATCACAATATATCGCGGTAAACTGACATCACAGAGAAACTTTCAGCTGTATCATCAACTTGTATGGGGTTTACAATCTCACAATATCTTGCTCCAAAAAAAAAAGAAGAAAAAAAGAAGAAAATGCCGACCCTATTTGTTTACAGCATGCAATAGGAAACACACCTATTTTATTTTTTTGGCCCTATGTATTATGTGTGTTTGTTTGTTTGTTTGTTTGTATGGTGTTTTACGTAATTTTCAACACGTGAGGTTATATAAGACTGTCGATATTTTGTGGTGGAGGCAGACCATTCACTTTTCCTGGGTAGGACCAGTACTGTATACCTCCAGCCATCCATAAGAATCAACACTTCCTCACAAGTGTATTCTGCATTGAGTTGTGTATGAATTAAAATTTAAATGCCATATTGTCATTCACATTCATATCTAAGCCCAAATTACCAAATGTATAACTTACATTCTCATCACAAACGACACATATGCTGCCAAAAAAACTACACAGAAAAGTGGGGGTCATGTATCTTCTAAGAAAGAACTTGTCTCATGAATGAATTCTCCCTTTAAAAACATAAACACGAGATGCCAAAATATTGTAGTCATACGCTCATTTCAATATAAGCAAAAAATTCAAAACTCCCAATTTTAACATGACAATGCTTGAAAAATGTAACAAATAGATCAGCAATGTCATATAAACCAAAAATGGCACTTTAAGTTAGTGAAAATGCCCTTTTTTACAAAAAGAAATGAGAATTAATATTACTGACCGGCATTATGCCCCAGGCGAACACTCCGTGATGCAATGGGTGTGCTACACCTTTTTGCCTTTTTCTTAAAGGGACAGGTGGTAAACCTCGATTCATCCAATATTACTTTTATTTAAAGGGACACACGGTAATCGGGATTTTGTAAAAATTCTCGGCGTCCCGTTTGTTATACATTACTTGCGTTTGTTCAGTCATGAATATTAATTATAAGAATAGTCTAAAGCAAAGAGTTTTTGGCATATTATTAACTGGTTATATTGCACCAATAATATATTCAAACATATGGTAGAATAACGACAAAAAGTAATACTGAACATTTTATTTAATTATATGCAAGCAGGTTTAAAGCCAAAATGATAAGTTGGATTAATCATTAGGTGGTCCGAGTACTTTTAATATGTAATTTTAAACAGGTTATCACATTTATTTTAGTAAAAAAATGTTTTTAACGTATGTTATTGTCGAAATGTCCGTTATAAAACCCTGCTATTATAAGCTTTCCCATCACTTAATGGTATTAAGGCGGGGCCACGTAATGATACTTGTAATGCTTGATAAACACACACTTTAAAGGGACACATGGCAATCTTGAGTTTTATTCAAACATTAAAATTTGCTCCTCAATTTACTTATCCTGCGTCATTTTGGCTTTAAAACTGCTTGCATATGATTAAATAAAAACTTGAAATTTCAATTATCTTCATTATTTCACCAATTTTTTAAATATATTATTGATGCACTATTATAAAATGTTAGTAATATGTAAAAATAATTTGCTTTGAATTATTCTAACAATTACTATTAATGATTGAACAAATGCAAATGAAGAGAAAAACTAACGGGACGCCGTGAGTTTTTAAAAAATCAAGATTGCCGTGTGTCCCTTTAAGATCTGTTTGCATATACAATTAAATGAAATATGACGTTTTTAAGTTATTCTTCATTACTTTTCCTTAGCTTATTATTGGTGCAGCATGTAGGACAACGGAATTAACATTAACTGTTGTAATATAATATGTAATTGTTGGTATGTAACCAATACTTAGAACTGTGCGAAACACATTGAATTTGAACTATTTAAATACATAGAGGATATTTGTTGTTTTGGAGTGAATAACAGATTTTATTTCATCACCAAGTGATCAAACTTTAATATTTTCACTCATGCGAAGATTGCATTTCATCGAGAAGTGTCAAAACTTTATATTTTCACGAATGCGAGTTTGATCACTTCGAGATGAAATAAAAATCTGTTATTCACAACAACATATTTTCTTTTTATTGTATGCTTTATAATCAAGGTGTACTGCAGTATGCAGATTTTGTTTTAATTTGACGACGTCATAAGCTTAGTAAGGTAAAACTGCTGTTTTAATTCCCCATAGCTTCTAAACTACGTAGCCTAACCGATTTCAATAATCTACGACTCATTTTCTTAGTTAAGTTATTTCCAATCCAATGAATACTGACATTTTTCACTGCAAATTACAACAATTCTGAAATACTTGACCAGTTTTAAAAAACTATAGCTCATTTTCTTAGTTAGACCATTTACAGTCGAATAATTTTGGCTATGGTAGAGAATAAGGGATGAGACCTTGGGTTCGACAATATAAAGCTGCTGTGGCCATATTTTCCACATATAAAACATGCATTTGAATGCAACATGCAAATTATATTATTTAACAGAACTGGTGTTGTTCATATGTATCCCTATTTAATATTTATTTATTCTGGAGAGTGCATCGTAAAATAATATATATCATAGTAAACAGTTATTTTCTAAACAAACGAATAAAACAAATTATTCTATACCTAATTTATACATCCAATCGTAGACGCTCTTTCGAGTCATGTGACCGTACAATATATTTCCGTATCGGGACGCACGCGCGTACAAAATATCCCGTATTTTGTTCGTATTGTACGCTTCACAGGTTCCATGTTAAACCTATGATAAAGACCGAAACGCGTGAAAAGGTCCGAATAAAAATCAGAACCGACAGGCTTCTGTCATTACCTAACCATAAATTGTTGTCAAGTAATGAAAACCTATCTATTGCACATATTTTTATTTAATTTTCCTTTATAACAAAAAAAAAACACAAAAAACTAGCATAATATATCATTGTTTGAAACTGACCTTCGGTAGTATTTAATCACTGTTGACAACGGAGAAATGGGCATTCTTTCAAGCAAATAAAGCTTGAGAGTAAGCCATGTCGAACACAATATATAAAATACATAGACCTACATGCAATTGTGCTTTCGATGTTCATAGCGACTTGCTTGAAAGCATGAAACAAACGAAAGTTATATCCGAATTATAAATGATTGGTTAAAATAAAGGTATAGAATAAAAAGGTTACTTAACATGGTTCTGTACAATACGGGATATATTTGGACTCGTACACAGCTGGAAAAAATCATATTGGACTCGCCTAACGGCTCGTCCAATATGACTTTTCCAGCTGTGTACTCGTCCAAATATATCTCCGTATTGTACAGAACCATGTTAAATAACCTATAATAATTGTTTTTGATATTGAAAAAAAAAGTAGTTCCGGCAGTGAAAAAATAAAACTATATTTCACCCGTGTGAAATACCGGTTTTATTTTATTCTAATATCCACTATTTCACTGCTACGCCTACAGTACATATTAATAATGATTTTCAAATATGAAGAAATACTAAATGGGCACTTTTTTAAAAAGGTCAAGATTGCCACATGTCCCCTTAAAAAACATTAATTTTCAACACTGAATATGGTACTCAACACTTATTGAATATTATTGAAACTAACATCCGTATAAATATCTATCTATATAAATATCAAGACATATTACCGTAAGTAAGAATTGTCCATGAATGGTGAAAACAAAAACGCAGAGAAAAGCATTACGTTGACAATTACTGCCCAATTGTATCTTGTAACGCCAGATACTTCGGTGTTTAATTGCCAGAATGTTATAATGAAATTAGAACAGTTCTTTTGACTAAAATAAAGTGCCATCAGTCACTGTAAAACCATAAATATCACAATTCCAAATAAATCCAGTTTACAAGTACTTTTCGATAGGTTTAAATACTACGGCCACAGACCTAATAACAAATTTATTATGTCTGTGGTACGGCACGATAGTTAGCATTAAAATAATCCTGCATATCGTCTATTTATGGCCTCGTCCACTGCAATCGACATCACTACGTCATCATGGATCCGTTGACCCCACCCCACCATGGATCCGTTGACCCCCCACCCCACCATGGATCCGTTGACCCCCCCCTCCCCCCCCCTCCCCCCCCCCACACACACAACTACCACCACCACCACCACGAATACCTCGTTCTACGGAATCGTCCCTTGCTAGTGTTTGTAACCACCAATATCAAAAAACACAAGTCCATTCAAAGTTGTGGGCAGAAAGTTTATTAACCTGTCCATTTTAATATACTACTTAGGATATCAGTTCAGGTAAATTCACTGTATTTAATTACAAACACGTCTTTAATAACGCGGCTAAAAGAACCAATTAAGCTACGGGTTCTCATTCGTGTCATTCTTTCCCTGTAACTCAACTAATTGAATACTTCAAAGTTATGGGTTTAATGATCTCCATTTCCCAGTTAGTTTCCGACAGGTTCATATTTACACACATTATAAATCTAATAACCTTTGTATTGCATACGCATTTTTAAATTAGAACAATAAAATAGGCTGTAACATTTAATTTTCAAAACCAGCCAGGTCGGATTAGTTTCACCCGAGTTTTGGTCCTTAATTGTTTTTCTGAAAAAATGTCAGTTTGCCTTGTGAACACTCTAGCACCTTCATTTATTATTTGATATTTACCAAACTTGCACACATTGTTAACATCAATAAAATTGCGGACAACTTCGAAAACCAGCCAGATCGGAATAGTTTCACCAGAGTTATGGCCCTTGATTTGCTGAAAAATGCCATATGTTGTCTTGTGAACAATCTAGCACCTTCATTTATTATTTGATCTTTACCAAACTTTCAAAGATTGTTAATATCAATGAAAGCTCTGACAAGTTCGAAAACCAGCCATATCGGATCAGTAACACCAGAGTTTTGGCCATTTCTTTCTGAAAAATGCCATTTTCTGCCTTTGGAAAATAAGTATACTAGAAACGTGGAAATTCCACGAAAACCAGGTTTTTCCATTTGAAATGCTATTGAACTACCGGTAAGGTGAAATGAAGTAACAAAAAAAAATCTACAAAGAAAACAGCAAATAACATAAATGAAGTTGTTGAAGTTCTTGCATTAACGTGATATAAACAGTGTACAATATAGAATGACAAGAGAATCACAAACATAAATGTATATACAGTAAATGAGGACTGTAAAGAAAGAAAAGGTGTGTTATTTAGGCAAATATAAGCTACATGTTCAGCAAGTTCCGTTGAAATATCTCATTCCTAAGTTAAGCAATTGAGCGGAAATCGTTTTTCTATTTGTAGTAACAGTGACCTTGACCCCAGTGACCCCAAATGCAATCACAAGCTTCCTTTTCATATAAAAAAATATACACAGCAAGTTTCGTTTCAATATCTCACTCCCAACCCCAGTATTAAGCGGAAAACGTTTTTCCATTTTCAGTAACAATGACCTTGACCCCAGTGACCCCAAGTGCAATCCCAAACTTCCCTTTGATATAAGCTACCTACATAGGAAGTTTCATTATAATAGCTCACTCCTTACCGAAGTTATTGAGCGGAAACCATTCTATTTTTAGTAACAGTGACCTTGACCCTAAGGACCCCAAATGCAATCCCAAGCTCCGTTTCCAAATAAGCTACCTTCCCTGCATATCTTATTTCTAACAAAATGTATTAAGCGGAAACTGTTTTTCTATTTTTAGTAACAGGGACCTTGACCTTAAACACAGTGACCCCAATGCAATCCTAAGCGCCCTTTCCATATAAGCTGCCTACCCTGCCAGTTTCATCGCAATATCTCATTCTTAAAAAAAGTTATTGAGTGAAACTGTTTTCTATTTTTAGTAACAGTGACCTTGACCTTAAACCCAGTGACCCCAAATGCAATCCCAAGCTTCCTTTCCATATAATCTACCTACCCTGCAAGTTTCATCGCAATATCTCAATCCTAACAAAAGTTATTAAGCGGAAACTTTCTATTTTTAGTAACAGTGACATTGACCTTAACCCAGTTACCCCAAATGCAATCCCAAGCTTCCTTTCCATATAAAATACATACCCTGCAAGTTTCATCGCAATACCTCATTCCTAACAAAAGTTATTGAACGGGAAATCGTTTACAGTGACCTTGACCCCACATGCAAGTCCAAGCTACCTACCTACCCTGCAAGTTTCTCCTTTCATACTTTTTTTTTATATATCACAGTGTCGTTGCCTGTGCAATGTGGCGGCGGTAAAACGTCTCCCCGTGCTTGCATTCAAAACTGTTATTCATTCCGATCTTTGGAGATCGCTGAGCCCGATATTTAGAGATATCGGAGGTACCTTCTCAAATACTTTTGGTTTCTTGCTTGAATTTCGAATAGGTGATTCCACTACTCCAGCCTTTAAAGGTTTTGAGTATTGTTTAATCACCCTTAGGCTATGTTGCCAGCTTTTTGACTGTTACCTGTGATACGCAGGCTTCATAACCTCTGCTCCCAGCTAAATTCTATTTTGTTTATTTCGCCCATTTCTTTTCTCGTTTAGGGCAACGCGTTTTGTTAGAAACAGGGACCATTCGCCGCTGGCCATGGAATGGTGTGAAAATACCGCATTGAAAGTTCCATGTTCACCGTCGCCTACCATATTCGGGATGGCTTAAATTTATGTACTGTTGGCATTTTAAATATTGAATTCTGCTCAACCCGGGACAGGAGGGCGTGAATGGTCACTACCGTTCATCAAACCGAGACTGCAGTATTTGTTTTGTATTTATCATGTTCGAAGATTTCCAGATTTCTCCTTTCATACTTTTTTTTTTTCATCTAGACTTCAATCGAATTATCGATGAAATGCGAATATCTACCTGAAGTGGAACATATTTACCAACAACTCTAATACACCCAAGGTCATAATAAATACACCCAAGGTCATAATAAATACACCCAAGATCATAATAAATACGGACACCATTTTTAATTAACCAATCTTTTTCTATAATTATTCTTCTATTCATGCCCCAGACAACATCATTTTGATACCCACTATCCCAAAAATGATTTCTATGCTCACATCACAAGAAAGCGGTCGACCAGTAACAGACTGTAAGTAAGCTTTGCGAGTTGTATCTAATTTTGGTTCTAGTTTAAATTTGTCATAAACGTCACGATGAATTAATGACACGTCAGTTTCGGTGTCAATTAACGCCCTAAGTTTTTGGGTTTGATGTTAATGCAATATTAAATGTGGGTATGCTTCTATTACTCCTTTCACCGACTTTTACATGCGAGGAGCGGAATCTTTTGGCTGACCCGTAGTACTTTGCTGTCCGTTCGACCAATGTGTCTCATTTTGACATTCACTGGCGAAGTGACCTATTTCTTGGCACTGCCAGCACACTAACCGTGTACGGTCACTCGGTCTTCGACGGGGTTCAGTAATGGCACTTACTTCCCGTTTTTCCTTTCGACCCTCGTCCACTACATGACCAATCTTATGACAATATGAACATTTTTGTCTCCTTAAATGGTCAACTTCCATGGGTTGTTCTTGTGTCTGTTCAACATTCTGATAATGATGATCTGTTCTTAACTGAAACCTGCACCTTGCAACGTGTTTGATTTGGTCATGACTCGAAGTTTCATTCCATCGTCATGAAGTACCCTATCAACTGCCTATCCCTAATGTCTTGAGCCTGACCTGCAAAGGCGTCATCACCTAATGCAATAATACGTTCTCCATACACCTGAATTGTCTCATTACGTTTTTGAAAGACTTTACGTAATATTTAACAAAAGTGCATCTTTTGGGTCAACAACTTCAACTTCAACTAAACGAGCTTGAATTTCTGCTTTGATTTTTGTCGATTGTGTCGATATACATTTTCATGAAATCGCTAACGGGGCCCTTACTCGCTTGATAAGCAACCAATTTAATACTTTCATTCGCCATGCCAACTATCAATGAGTATTACTCAATACTTTTTATCCAATCCTTAAGTAATTTGCTTTTCCCCTCAAATTGGCTACGCCCTGAGCCCCCATGGTTGTTGTTAACCCCGAAAGCTGATCACCCATTACCCTAAACATGTGTACAAATTCTGCCTCTTCTGCCCTGTTTGCTAGAATAATACACTAAAGCTACTCAACATTGTAGAATATGCCTGCAGTTCTTTTTGCACGTATTGCACAATTGTCCACAACCGTCACGGTCAACAAAGTTCGTTTATGATCGAATAGTGTCCATAAACATGGTAAGAAGATGCCCACAACACCATTCCGAAGTCTAATTAACACATTATCCTGATCACAATAGCACGAAAAGAAGTCCTGTGACACTTTGTCACCAGGGCATTAACACGCTTTAATACAAGCTATCCCATATTAGTTTATTAATTCATTGATCGCATAGTGTAAAATTCTTAAGTCGGAATATTAAGTCTACCCCAAACTCAGTCAATCATCATCTAACATAATCTCTCAATATCTCCTCCCCGTTTCAGAACATCCCATTATATAAGCTGTAAGCACGTGCAAGCATCTCATATATTAGCTTACTACACACAGGTATAGCGTAGGTGTATGTACACTCTATAACAACCTATTGGATAACTGTTTAAAAGCCAATGAGATGCTTGTGTGTGTGTGTGTGTAATTCTAAGGTTTATAGTCCGTCCGACGTGTTCGTTGGCGGACGGACTATAAACCTTAGAATTACACACACACACACACAAGCATCTCATTGGCTTTTAAACAGTTATCCAATAGGTTGTTATAGAGTGTACATACACCTACGCTATACCTGTGTGTAGTAAGCTAATATACCATCTTGCTTTCTGAGAGAGTTCTACCAAATTGTGGAATATCAGGTAAATTGCTATTAAATGGGCACGTAGTAACATAACCTCACTCCTGTGGAAGTCTGTATATGTGCATGTACATATGGGGGTTAATTCACGAGGGTGTCTGCTTGTAGCAGTAAGCTGTATGCTCAACTTTCTGTAGTGCTGCCATATCAGAACCCAGTCAGATTATACTGATACAGGGGCGCCCAGTCATAGAACTACACATTATATGCTGAACAGCAAGCAAGGGAGTTACTAGTACCAGTTGTATATACCAGTTGTGTAACGTCTTTGTCCTGGCTGGGGAGTGAACCCTCGACTTCCCCCAATCGAGGCGGACTCTGTACAATTACAACACCGCGGCAGAACTACTATGGTAGCCATATAGTACTCCTGAGGTTATGTAGTCCTGTGGTAGGCTATATAGTCTTGTGGTGGGCTATATAGTCTTGTGGTGGGCTATATAGAAGAGGTGTATACTGGAGGCTATATAGTCCTGTGGTGGGCTATAAAGTAGTGATGTATAACTGAGGTTATATAGTCCTGTGGTGGGCTATATAGTAGTGGTGTATAACTGAGGTTATATCGACCTGTGTTAGGCTATACAGTAGAGGTGTATAACTGAGGTTATATAGACCTGTGGTAGGCTATATAGAAGAGGTGTATACCCGAGGTTATATAGTCCTGTGGTAGGCTATATAGTAGGGGTATATAACTGAGGTTATATAGTCCTGTGGTGGGCAATATAGTAGAGGTGTATAACTGAGGTTATATAGATCTGTATGAATGAATGAATGAATGGTGTTTTACGGCACGTCGACACATAAATAGGTCATATTGTGCGCAAAAAACTGATGAAAAATGAAGAAATGAAGTATTAATTAAAAATTAATGTAAATATATAAAGATAAAACTATTAAAAAATAAGGGATGATAAGGTGTAATATAAACTATGTATGTAAATCAACGAATGCCCGTCAACGGGTATATAAACAAGTATATATATATAAGAACACATTACAATGATTTATATAGTCTGATCTCTTTCAGGAAATCTAAAACAAGACTAAAATCTACTGTATCAAATAACTCTTTCATAGTATTAACATTGTAGTACCTTTGACGCATAGGATCAAAGTCTACACATTCCAATATAGATCTGTGGTAGGCTATATAGTAGAGGTGTATAACTGAGGTTATATAGTCATGTGGCGTGCATAACTGAGGTTATATAGACCTATGGTGGGCTATATAGTAGAGGTGTATATCTGAGGATATATAGACCTGTGGTGGGCTATATAGTAGAGGTGTATAACTGAGTTTATATAGACCTGTGGTGGGCTATATAGTAGAGGTGTATAACTGAGGTTATATAGTCCTGTGGTGGGCTATATAGTAGAGGTGTATAACTGAGGTTATATAGTCAGGTGGTGGGTTATATAGTAGAGGTGTATAACTGAGGTTATATAGTCCTGTGGGGCTATATAGTAGAGGTGTATAACTGAGGTTATATAGTCCTGTGGTGGGCTATATAGTAGTGGTGTATAACTGAGGTTATATAGTCATGTGGTGGGTTATATAGTAGAGGTGTATAACTGAGGTTATATAGTCCTGTGGTGGGCTATATAGTAGGGATATATAACTGGGGTTATGTAGACCTGTGGTGGGCTATATAGAAGATGTGTATAACTGAGGTTATATAGACCTGTGGTAGGCTATACAGTAGAGGTGTATAACTGAGGTTATATAGACCTGTGGTAGGCTATATAGAAGAGGTGTATACCTGAGGTTATATAGTCCTGTGGTGGGCTATATAGTAGGGGTGTATAACTGAGGTTATATAGTCCTGTGGTGGGCTATATAGTAGTGGTGTATAACTGAGGTTATATAGTCCTGTGGTGGGCTATATAGTAGTGGTGTATAACTGAGGTTATATAGTCATGTGGTGGGTTATTATAGTAGAGGTGTATAACTGAGGTTATATAGTCCTGTGGTGGGCTATATAGTAGAGGTGTATAACTGAGGTTATATAGTCCTGTGGTGGGCTATATAGTAGTGGTGTATAACTGAGGTTATATAGTCCTGTGGTGGGCTATATAGATCTGTGGTGTATAACTGAGGTTATATAGTCCTGTGGTGGGCTATATAGTAGAGGTGTATAACTGAGGTTATATAATCCTGTGGTGGGCTATATAGTAGAGGTGTATAACTGAGGTTATATAGTCCTGTGGTGGGCTATATAGTAGTGGTGTATAACTGAGGTTATATAGTCCTGTGGTGGGCTATATAGTAGAGGTGTATAACTGAGGTTATCTAGTCCTGTGATGGGCTATATAGTAGTGGTGTATAACTGAGGTTATATAGTCCTGTGGTGGGCTATATAGTAGTGGTGTATAACTGAGGTTATATAGTCCTGTGGTGGGCTATATAGTAGAGGTGTATAACTGAGGTTATATAATCCTGTGGTGGGCTATATAGTAGAGGTGTATAACTGAGGTTATATAGTCCTGTGGTGGGCTATATAGTAGTGGTGTATAACTGAGGTTATATAGTCCTGTGGTAGGCTATATAGTAGAGGTGTATAACTGAGGTTATATAGTCCTGTGGTGGGCTATATAGTAGGGGTGTATAACTGAGGTTATATAGTGCTGTGGTGGGCTATATAGTAGAGGTGTATAACTGAGGTTATATAGACCTGTGGTGGGCTCTATAGTAGAGGTGTATAACTGAGGTTATATAGTCCTGTGGTAGGCTATATAGTAGTGGTGTATAACTGAGGTTATATAGTCCTGTGGTGGGCTATATAGTAGTGGTGTATAACTGAGGTCATATAGTCCTGTGGTGGGCTATATAGTAGAGGTGTATAACTGAGGTTATATAGGCCTGTGGTAGGCTATATAGTAGAGGTGTATAACTGAGGTTATATAGTCCTGTGGTGGGCTATAAAGTAGTGATGTATAACTGAGGTTATATAGTCCTGTGGTGGGCTATATAGTAGAGGTGTATAACTGAGGTTATATAGTCCTGTGGTAGGCTATATAGAAGAGGTGTATAACGGAGGTTATAGTCCTGTGGTAGGCTATACAGTAGAGGTGTACAACTGAGGTTATATAGTCCTGTGGTAGGCTATATAGAAGAGGTGTATAACGGAGGTTATATAGTCCTCTGGTGGGCTTTATAGTAGGGGTGTATAACTGAGGTTATGTAGACCTGTGGTAGGCTATATAGTAGAGGTGTATAACTGAGGTTATGTAGACCTGTGGTAGGCTATATAGTAGAGGTGTATGACTGAGGTAATATAGATCTGTGGTAAGCTATATAGTAGAGGTGCATAACTGAGGTTATATAGTCATGTGGCATGTATAACTGAGGTTATATGGACCTATGGTGGGCTATATCGTAGAGGTGTATAACTGAGGTTATATAGTCATGTGGTGGTTATATAGTAGAGGTGTATAACTGAGGTTATGTAGACCTGTGGTGGGCTATATACGATGGGTATATAACTGAGGTTATATAGTCCTGTGGTAGGCTGTATATTAGTGGTGTATAACTGAGGTTATATAGACCTGTGGTGGGCTATATAGTAGGGATATATAACTGAGGTTATGTAGACCTGTGGTAGGCTATATAGAAGAGGTGTATAACTGAGGTTATATAGTCCTGTGGTGGGCTATATAGTATGGGTATATAACAGAGGTTATATAGTCCTGTGGTGGGCTATATAGGCCACAAAAAATTACCTGGTTTTCAGGCCACTTTTTCTGAGAAGAGATGCGGGCGGGCGCATTTTTTTTTACAATTTTACAGTGGTCAACACACCTGTGGGCGTTTTTTTTTTTATCCAAACTTTAATTCCAATACATGTATTGATGCAAAATATCTAGAAATACATGTGCAATAACCAGTTGGGTCAGCTCATCTCTATTGTCGATCATTACCTTATCATTTCTTCCCGACTTATGCTTCACAATAAGTCTGTATATTTGTATTAGATCACGCATGAACTTCAATCGACTCGATGACACCGCCATTATTGCATGTTGTTGTGAGACTTTGTCGATTAGACGCTTGAATAAATCGCCTGTTCTATAGCACCTACTAGTTCCAAGCGTCTCAACTCTCCTAGATTGGTACCCTTACGACTGCAACACTCACAAGCTAGCGAGCAAAGCGGCAGATAGTCGGCCGCGCACCAGTCTACCCACAAGGGGATTCCCCTGAGGTAGTTGCATGTAAAAACCGGAACGAACATGGATGCGGAACTTTTTTCTCGAACCTGAGGTTATATAGACCTGTGTATAACTATATAGTAGAGGTGTATAACTGAGGTTATACAGACCTGTGGTGGGCTATATAGTAGTTGTATAACTGAGGTTATACAGACCTGTGGTGGGCTATACATGAGGTTATATAGTAACTGGAAACATTCGCCCATATTAATGTGTTGTAAAATCATTGTACTGGAACTACTAATCTGCATACGCGTGAGAGATTGATAAATAATTCACAGTTCATGTCATAGGAAGTTTGTCATGTGATGGAAACATTATAGTACTTTTGCTTCATTGTGAAAAATTCCCACGATGTTACGACAGTACGTTGGTTTCAAATAAATGTTTTCGATGAAAATTTTCTTTTCCAATTATTCGTTTTATCTTAAAAATGTGTATGCAATAAAAAGGTTACTAGATTTGTATTGGGATATATGAACTCAATGCTTCCGCATATAAATATTGCTCTCCTAAAGTCAAGCAATGTTATTACGCTGAAGAACTTGTGCATATATCCCAGTACAAATCTAATAAAGTATATAGACCTGTGATCGGTGCACACCACCGTATCTTTTATGTTTAATTGATTTTCAATACATTATCATTGTTATATTATAGAGGCATGCAATTAACCTTAACCACTTGATCATATCAAATGAACAGTAGCCCAATTATGTCTGCCATAGATAACACCCCGGCCAGACTATCTGTATATCTTATTATCCTATGTACCTAGATAGGGAAGCAATACTGACCGATACTATTTCGTATACTGACGTGCATTTCGTCTTGTATTTAATTGTTTGATGCTGAACTAGTTTAGGGTACAAACTCCCATTGTAGATATAGTGCATTTCCCTAAATAGCTCAAATCAGAGTACATTAAAAGTGTAGCTTGGTAGTCCATGAACAAGATCAATACATTATGAACAGACAGGTTATAATGTACCTATACAAAAAGTTTATTCTTACAGCCTGGTATGCAGACATGTAGCAAGGTTGTAAAATTTATATATTTTGAGCATTCCCTGCATTCGTTCGAAAAATCATTGTGTACATGTGTGCGTGGATTTTCACTCAATTCGCCAACAAAACACTGGACAATTCAGACCTGCACGGACATACCAGTAACATCCTGCAGACCCAAATGAACCAGACCAAAGGACTTTATGCAATTTATGCAATATATAGGACAAAGTTGTTGTTTTTCAGAGAAAAGAAATCCACAATTTGGAACAGTTGATAGGTGTGATTTACATGACAAAGTTAATCTCATTCATTATTCAATCACAAATTTCAATCACACATACCGAGTAATTCTATAAGATTAAATGATAAACATTCATAAGTATATATAAATATGATAAATTCTAATGTTTAGTACCTGAGTTCAAGTCTAAGAATAGTTTGAAGATTGGTTGGTGAATTCTAAGCCTGTATTAACCAAACTGAGCTCATTTTTGTCAAGTTGAGGTCATATTAGCCCAGTAAAGGGTTTCATGACATGGACAGGCCAATAAGAACTAGACGTGGCCGACTAATATACTTACTGGTTAGCTTTACTTGTAAATGGCTCTGTGATTGGTGACATTGACCTGTTTAGAGGGATATATTCAATAGAGTCCATCTATCCGCCTGTACACACAGCAACTATACAACCCTTGTAACCACACTTGTGAAACCACTGCAGGATTGTCCTCGGCGAGATGAGGAATTCTACTGATTTTAGGGTCAAAAGTGAGTCACCACGACCCTATAATGAAAATGAAATTGTCAGCATGTTGGTAAACATTACAGGCGGACAGTTCTGGGCGAACGGACTACAATTTACCTTGGGGTCAACTTTGTTTGTGGGGGTATAACAACTGGCCAGTATGAAATCCCTTGATTAATAACATACATTAACTGAACTATATTAGCCGTGTTTTACTAAAAGCTCTACATATAATGACACAAACTCGGCCATTACGAACCGGAAGTTGGTCAATATGAAAACACAAGGCCAGTATGAACAGAGATTTGTGATGTCATTCGCGTTAAGTGACATCATTCACATTTGCTTATCAGCCTACAATAATGAAATTAATGCTACTGTAAATAAACGCAAATTGTGTAAAAATTATTTTTATTTTAAAATAAAATTCTACTTTAGTGGAAGTTAATGAAATTGTCATTAATTAAGTGTATTCATATTGTCCCCGAGTTATTGGTCCTCAGACTGTCATATTGGTCCGCGGCCTTTGGCCAATATGACGGTCCTTGGACAAATAACTGGGCCAGTATGAATTCACTTAATAACATCATATAATTGGAGAGAGTAATTAGATATGGCATTATATACCAGCCCTATAACCATATCTTTTGTTAGCCTGATATAAGTGATTGAAATACTATATTTTTTATGTACATGAATTATTTTAATCCGTTTAACATAATTATATATAAAATACATATAAATACATATGCGACTAATACCTTGACTATAGGGAAAACATAATACAAAGACGACAAAGTGAAATATTTTAATTTTATTTTCACCAGTTTGTGTCATACCCTGTTGTATAACACAATATCCAGTAATCTTACAATGGTCTTCAGTTGAACCCTGGTTTATCAATAACTCGGATTAAACTTTGATATATTGTACAGGTGAAGAATGTGCCCTGAATAATGGACAGCTGTTCAAGGGTTATCAGTAAGCAGATAATCCAGTTGATGGCCATGTATTGAAAGATGACCTTGCACTGATAAACCAGGAGTTCTCACCAGATCAAATATCCAGATAACCCATTTATCTCAGCAGCATTCAACTTTCTTTTTCTGTTATGTTATTATTCAATAGGCTATAACTAGAGTTATATAACTGAGGTGAAAATCTGATATCAATGGAATGAATGAATGAATGGTGTTTTGCGGCAGGTCGACACATAAATAAATAGGTCATATTGTGTGCAAAAACTGATTTATATTAATGGAATATCAAAGAACATCATTGAATCAAGAATCGACTGATTTCTTTGCCGATTTGCATGAGTGTATGGTTCTTAAATATAACCGTCTGAAACAGTTTTAAATGTGGTGCACTATTACAATATTAATTCTGTTTATTTTATCTGAATGGTGTTTTACATAATTATTAGCACATCTAAGGCCATATATAATGGTTGATTTTTATGTGGTAGAGGCTGACACTCCGTTTGTACTGAGTATAACCAGTACTGTATACCTCCCGCCATCCGTAAGAATCAGCACTTTCTAACAATATTAATAGGTCTGAATTTATGCATTATATATGAAATACTAACATCAGACAGACATTGACCTACAAAACTCAAAAGCTTCTTTCAGAATCCTGTACAATATATGATGAAATGAAATGGGGTTTACACATCATATTAGGTTATAATGGGGACAGCAGCCTCCGAGGGAAATGAGATGAAAGATGAAGTTTCCCATCAGACATGCCTCTGTCAGGGCGCGAACTGGCAAGGGGCAGAGGTCTGTAGCTCTAAGCATAGGCCTTATCCACTGAGCTTCCGAGGCCACTATTTGTAAGGCCAAAAAAAAAAAAAATGTGTTTCCTATTGCATGCTCTAAAAAGATAGGGTAGGTCAGTAGGCATTTTCTTTTTGCATTTTTTTTTTGCTTTTTTTGGAGCAAGATATTATGAGATTCTACATGTATTTATCTCATAAACCCCATACAAGTTGATGATACAACTGGAAGTTTCTCTGTGATGTCAGTTTACCTCGATATATTGTGATAAATCATTGTTCAGAACAAATTTAATTTTTATATATTTTTTTTTCAGAAAAAGGGTCGGCCCCTTAAAAATAGTGTTGGTTGGGCCACCGGAAACACAGTTTTTTTTTTTTTGCCTCATCATGAACTCATGTAGTGTATGTATCAAATACAAATAAACATATACAAAATGTTAAATTCTATGGTCATTCCACTGCATTGAAGCAAGAATACGGTCCTGCGACATGGATATATATGTATATATAATCCACACATTGAAATCCCTTTTGTAGCTTATTAAAAATAAAGGTTTGTTTTCTTAACTTTTAAGTACTATTAGCACATTTAATTGTTTGTGTTTTTTATTGATGTGTATTAACTTCATGAAAGAACATATACTATACCTGACATACAACAAATATTTATGTTGAAGTTAGTATGAAAAACAGAGATCAGTCAATATACAAGACAAATAATGTAAATATCACTGAATGTGGATTTAGGTCACTCAATATGATCTGTTAATACAGGTTTGACTGCATGCATATCAATGTCAGAAAGTAGAATGGAGATAACTATCAGAGAATTATTGTTTGTGTTTTACTGGATTGCCTCCCTTGACATATTATCCTCAAACAAAACACTATGGCTGTCGATATAACACTATAACTGCTGATTATTTATTACTGGTGTTCATTTTTACTGTTCCAAAACGGATGTAAACATTTTATATGATAAATGTTTTGCTGCAGTTGAGAATGTGTCATATGATAAAGTGACATAACATAAAACATGTCACATGATCAAAACCATAATTAGTGACTACTATTTCATAAGAACATGTCCTATATCAAGTTGCATGACAGTTATGTGATCACTAATTACTGTTACTACAGTAGATTGAGAGCAAGTCACATGATCAAGTCACATGATAGTAATTACTATAGATATAGATAATTACCATAATTACTGTCACTTCCACTGCAGATGAGAACATGTCACATGATAGTCATATGACCATAATTATCGTCACTTCTACTCCAGATGAGAACATGTCACATGATCAGGTCACATGATATTCATATGACCATAATTACTGTCACTATTACTGCAGATGTCACATGATTGAGTCAATTGATCTAATCACAGGACCTAATCACTATCACTGTCACTACTGCTCTGCCCCTCCTTCACATCAATAGAGAACTTGTATTCCTGGTCACAGCCCATGTAGGCGTCACTCATGTAGAACAGGGTGTAGTTGTACTTGCCAGGAGCCGGTGCCACAAAGTCCAGTTTCACCTTCGCTTTCTGTTGCAGCGTGAGGCGCTTGATTGACAGCAGCGAGTTGTTCTTGACGTCGCCAATGACAACCCACCATCCTTCCTCACGTTTCTGTCGAGTTAGAAAATAATTTAATTATAATATCGGTCCATCTATCAAAAACATGCCATTTTAAAATAATTTTCTCAATTCAGCCTCGATAATTTTACAGACTTCTGAATATCTTTGTAAGCGTTTTTTAATGACTCGTTTTAAGTCCCTTTTAACACATATTTTTTATATATAAATGGAAGCAGCACTAAAGTTTTTAACAGTCCAAGGGCACAATGAGCAGACACTTTTAAAGGTAAATGGGAGATAACTGCATTTGCTTCTTAAGCATTTAAATAGAATGGATAGTTGTTCTTGTAAAACAATATATAAAACAATAAATTGTAAATGTGTTTTTTGTAATGGTAAATTGATATACCAATATATATATATATATTCAAAATACAACATAAGAAATGTGAGAATTCCACGAAAAAGCGGGGTTTTCAACAAATATCCTACTAAGTGTGACCTTGAACTGAAGGGTCAAGGTCATGGAAACATTGGTATTGTCACTTGTCAATCTAATAATGGGGCTTTTCCCTTTGAAAATCCGGTTAAAAATCTACATATTTTTTAAAGACAAAATACCTCAAAAGTTTTGAATCAATATTTTTTTTATATAAAGTGTGAGGCAAATAGACATTCTTATCTTAAATGTATAAGCTTAAGCATTGAACTATAATGAAAGAATGAAATACCAACATTTGGTTTCAGAGCAAATGAACACTTATTTACATGTGAAAAGTGAAAGGAGCCATATAGTTACCTGTGGGAAGAAGGGAGCCACCACTGGTCCCGCTACCTCGTCTTCTCTCTCCAGAGTCACCACTACATTCACTGTAGACCCGCTGAAAGTATACAAGTATTATAAACTTAGATATTAGGCTAAAATATTTATCAGAAAACCAAATTTGGCAACTCCTCTGAACACTCTGTAAAGTTTGTATGAGTATTCTAAGGACTCACAGTCTAGAAAAGCAGACCACAATTGAGTATATATATATTTTTAAAAACACATTCTTATTCACATTAGGAATTCGCTGCATTCGATTGGCTACGACATTAAAAAGTTAGCTGCCTATAAACAAGAACATCGGTAGAACCAATGGATGCTCCTCAAAAAGGATGCTTTTTGGGAATGAAACGTATACTCCAGACAAGAATTACAAGTTAAAAATTACAAAGGGCAATAACTCTAATATGAATGAAGATAGAGCTACTGTTTTATGCTTTGTGCTTCCTCTATTGCCTTCTATCATTGTGTCAAGTTTCATTCATGTCCCATAAGTAGTTTTCAAGTTATGTTCCAGGCAAGAATTGTAAATATAAAAGACTAGGGCAATAACTCCAATTTGAATGAATTGAATTGAATGTTGTTTAACGGCTCATCAACACAGTATAGGTTATTTAGAGCCGCCCCAGAGAGAGGGGAAGGATACATAGGAATCCGGGAACCTGCCCTACTCTTATTATCGAATAGATTCCTATGGTTCTTTTACGTGCTCGGAGGGTAGACCGATACACGGGACCGCCCTGTTTACGTCCCCATCCGACGAACGAGGCTGAGGGAAAGTGTCTTGCCCAAGAACACACCGACGGAACTCAGTGGCACCACGGAGGATTGAACCCGGGGCCTCCGGTTACCAATCCGCCGCGCTACTGACTGCGCCATGCCAGCCCTCCAATTTGAATGAAGACAGAGCTATGGTTCTTACACTCTGCACTTCCTCTCATTGCCTCTGCCATTGTTTGCAATTACATTCCACTCCCAAAAGTATTTTTCAAGTAATGCTCCGGACAAGAATTATAACATTACAAAGGACAATAACTCTAATTTGAATGAAGATGGAGTTATAGTTCTTGTGCTCTACACTTCCCCTCACTGCACTGTCAATGTTGAAGTTACATTCAAATCCCATTAGTTCAACTTATGCTCCGGATAAGAAATATATACTCAGTTGCAAAAGAAACTGGACACTTTGAACATTTTACTTTTTACCCTATCCTCTTTATCAAGCAACAGTCCCTTAATGATTCGACCTATTGAAAAACAAATGACAACGTGATATTGGCAATGTAATGATAAAAACTTTGGTACCAAACATGGCATATTCATTTTGGAATTTGTCAATTTAATTCTAAAAAAACTTCATACAATTAAATCTAAAGAAAACTCAGTGTCCACTTTCTTTTGCAACTGAGCATACCATTTCAAAGGGCAATAACTCTAATTTGAGTGAAGATAAGTGTTATAGTTCCTGTGCTCTGTACTTCCCCTCACTGCCCTCTATCAATGTGTGAAGTTACATGCACATTGCTGGAAATAGTTTTCAAGTTATGTTCTTTACAAGAAAAGCAGGATTGACAGACTGACGGCAAAATGTGATTATGTGACTATATGCTGTTGGTAACACAACAATCACCTGTGGCTAGTTTTAGCAGAAATAATAACAATATATGCGACTTCACAACAAACTGATGGGGTTTTTTCCCCATTTTTTTCCATTTCTTAAATGATATTTCTATGTATGGTTAACAGTATTTGGTATGAGTTGCACATGTACAATATTTTTGGATAATTTGCACTACAAACTACAGCTGCTTATAATGCAACTTCACTAATCTGTGTCAGTTACCCCTGAGTGGTTAAAGTTTGCCACATAAACCAGTCCGTGCTGTAAACCTGATAATAAACCTGATATACACGCCTGAGTGATAAGGTTTGCGCTGTTCTATTTTTAACACCAGCTTAACTGTGACTAGTTTAACTCCTCTATACACAGCCCAGATACTATTGATTACAGATAATACTTCACACAAACTCAGGTTTATTTAGTCATATAGCTACAGTTTACAGCTCCAGTTTACAGTAGCCTGCGGTTTGTACAGGCTGATCAAGCTTCTGAGATGCTTAATGCTGTTACATAAGGTAATGTGGTTTTTATTTTGTTCTTTACATCATTTTGACATCAGTTTTAAAGCCTATACTTTTATGTACACATATGATTAGTCAGTCAAGTCTAAATTACCTCTTTTAGACAAAAAAAAAAATCATGATTTTTTCCAGAATGAGGCAAATTCTAACTATACAATCAGACAATTGCGTCACAAGTCACTTGTTTTCTTTCAACATCTGCTTATATTTCATTCTTTTCTAACATGTATAGTAAAAAATTACTCATTTCGCTTTTTGTTTTAGACTTTGTACAAATTATGTTAAGTGGTTTAGTATAATTCAAATAATTTAATAGCATAACTCAATACAGTTTATTCATGTGATAATAGACACTCTCCTACGTTGTGTTTTCCCAGTGACATGACGTATGTACAAATAGTGGCGCTGAGGGGTAATGATTGAATTGAATTGAATGTTGTTTAACGGCCCATCAACACAATATAGGCTATTTAGAGCCGCCCCAGAGAGAGGGGAAGGATACATAGGAATCCGGTAACCGTGCCCTACTCTTATTATCGAATAGATTCCTATGGTTCTTTAACGTGCTCGGAGGATAGACCGATACAAGGACTGCCCGGTTCACGTCCCTATCCGACAGACGAGGCTAAGGGAAAGTGTCTTGCCCAAGAACACACCGACGAAACTCAGTGGCACCACGGAGGATTGAACCCGGGGCCTCCGGTTACAAATCCGCCGCGCTACCGACTGCGCCACGCCAGCCCTCTCCGAGGTGTAATGGTAAGCACCTCGATTTAGCAATCCAGGGATCGTGTGTTCTATCCCAGCAAGGACGAAATTGGGATTAATTCTCGAAATACTTGAAGAATTTCACACCTGACCAGTCCTTCGGAAGAGACTTAAAACAGAGGTCTGCTCGCTAAATTGCCCAGAGCAATACAGTGAGGATGAATAAACGCTTATACGCAAGCAAACAGTGCTACCCCATCAAGCGCTGCATATCGTCACTAATGTTTTCCCCAAACGCACATTTTGTCTCCAGTGTCATATTTTCAATCAAATATGCGATCCGCAATGAAAGTCACAAATATGGAGCAGACGTGTATTACAAATCACTATAGCATGGTTCATACAGAATTATCATTATGAAATTTAAGGACTTTTTAAGGACTTTTAAGGCCCTAATAACCCATTTTTTAGGCCCGGTTTAACTCATAACATTAATCTTACCTTTATCAATTTTATATTCTACTATATCTGTTCAAGGCTTGTACTGCACTACTTGCTTTGTATTGATTATACATGTAATTATTCAGAGTTTTCTGATTGTTCCCCATATCAACGGAAAAAAATGTTTTTGCCGATTTTTATTAAACTACGTCAGATATTATTCCTGTTGTATAATTAATCGACTGATTATAAAATTCAAGGACCTTTAATGATATTTTGTCAGAATTTAAGGACTTTTTAAGGCAGGAGTGGATTTAAGGACTTTTTAAGGCTACTTCTGAAATTTAAAGACTTTTTAAGGTTGTATGAACTTTGTATAGGAGTTGCGGAGTAAATATTTTAACTTTGCATCTAGTCCAACACAATATTTATTGAGAAGGGAAACATCAGGGGGAATTGAGATCTGCTGTAGACCTCTTCTGTGCAGTTAAGGTTATTTTACAGTGTAAAATACAATACAGAATTCAATAGGACAAGTACCACCATGGCACAATCCATATTTGGACGAGGTGATAGCAGAGTGCAAATATTGTGTAATCTCTTCCAATACATTCAATATCGCCTTGAAAAAGCTTTTTTATTTCACATTTTTATTCGGATATTTATGGATTTTTTGGGACTGATATGGAAATGTTATAATTTCTTTGTTCACAAGCAGATTATAGATCATGATCACCAGGTAACTCCTAATCAAGCAGTGGTGCCGTGCATGCTTGTCTCCAATTCGGCTAGCCACACAACTACCAGATAGAATATATTGGCCCTCAAGGGTCTCGAATACAAGACCTTTTAGTTTGGAGTTGATTGCTGACTTATGAAACTGATGGATTAATAGAATCTTTTTTCATGAATTGAATTGAATTGGGTTTTAAGGACTTAGGTGCACCAACACATGAAAGGTTATATGGCGCCTATTAGGAATGAACATGCCAGGCTCATCCTCCATGTACATTGAGATAAAATATGGAGAATGGGTCTAGAACCTTCTCACCTGCAGAACTGCAGAGTTGCTGCAAATTCTATTGTAGACATTGCATTTTGCTGGAGCCACGTTTATTGTTTTTCTGCCACTGCTCTAGTGATTTGAGCGAGATGGCACCTGAAACAATGCAGGGGTCATGATGAAGACCTTTAATGAGCGTGAACAAAAAATGATAAAATGAACATGAATTTGGGGGGGGGGTTCTACCCCTCTGCCTTCCCCTCCAACGGGATCTGCAGTGGCCCTATTCTTTGCCCCGTGACCAAACGGGGCTATTTTATTAATTAACCCACAGACGTAATAACAAACAGATTGGAAACTGTATCTGAACCAATGACGAAGCCAAAATATCACGTGGCATCTTAACTTTTCCTTCTAACTCCTCTCTCAAAAATGAATTGATTTTGACGAGAATACATTCAAAAGATTCATTATGAAGAGCAAAATGGGATTATATGATTTATTTTTATTTTTCAAATTAAGAAATTGTATAAAAAACTGTTTAAAGTTAAAAAATATCATCATTTTTTACTTTTTCCTTAAAAACCCAGCAATTGGCGTAGTGAAACTTGCCTTCAAACAAATATTTTGCTTAAACTGTTAAAGAAAATACCATCTTTCGAAAGAGAAATAAATTTGTGATGAGTTTTGACATAAATGAGATGTATATGCATAAAACTCTTCATGACAATTATGTGTGTTTGAAGTCGGGCACTATTTTATGGAATTTCCCCACTGTGTCACCTGAAATTTAGATACGTTTCACAGTTTTCTATCTATTTGTTATTAGGTCAGTGATTAACCAAGATAGATTTAACACTCAGCTTTATTATACTGAACTCTCATATGGTGATAACCATAATTGTTAAAGGTGGGTCCTTAAATAAAGTTTCTTAAACACAATGTTGAGAATTATTTCCAGTCATAGCAAGAATGTCAAGTAGCTTAAATGAATTGTCCTTAACAGGCAAAGTTCTGAATCTTAAAATACATCCATGAATAAGAAATATTGCATCTTTTATACAATGATCAAAACTGAATCAACATTGTTTGTTTGCATGGTGTTTTATGTCCTTTTCAACACATGTAAGGTTATACGACGGTCGATTTTTTGTGGTGGAGGAAGACCACCCACTTTTCCTGGTTAGAACCAGTACTGTACACCTCACGCCATCCTAAGAATCGACACTTCGAGGGCTCGGCGCAAGACTATGGTAACTGCTTTTTTCATTTTTTTACAGGAGAAGGAATAAACTGAATATCTTCCATAAAATCTGATCATTATAAAATGTCATTGTGATTTAAGTTAACAAAAAGATTCCTTTTTAATGTATAATAAATATTTCAAAAACATTTATTAATTTTCGAGTTATTAGAAAATATTTCACTTGCAATAGTCTTGCCACTGAAAGCTGATATCGGCGAATGTATTTAAATTGGCAAGACTATGGTAAGTCAACTTACCATAGTCTTGACTATGGTAAGTCAACTTACCATAGTCTTGCATGGTATTTTTAATCTTTTTTTTACTCAAAACACATTGCAAGACTATACCAAATTAAATACCAAACAAATGCTGAACACATGTAATGTTGTTACCATGTTTTATTCAATATTCTATAAGAAATTGTGATCTTTGAATAATGACCATACTGGTAACTTCATTTTTTTTCAAACGTAACACAAACATGATTTTCATTTTACTTTCCAGGTTTAAGCATACTAAGATAATGACTACACATATAAACTTAATAAACATTCATATCATTAGATATATCTTTTATCATTATATAGATATTGTTTGTAATAGTGATGTAATTCTTTGGTGCGTTCAATTTTAGATGAACATTAGGATTATTATTGTTATATTTTTTTGGAATAAAAACATTAATAAAATAGGATTAAGACATTTCTTTCTGAGTGAAATATTACTGGTTAATCTCTACATATATTGTGCTGAGCATGTCTCTGATCATTTTGTAAATCCATATCAGCCTGGGCCCTACAATTGATAAACATTCTACTGTGCATTTCAGGGTACCTATGGCCCCGTGTGGTTGCCGGGGGCCCCGTTTGGTCACGGGGCAAAGAATACGGCCACTGCAGATCCCTTTGGAGGGGTAGGCAGAGGGGTAGAATCCCCCCCAAATTCATGTTCATTTTATCATTTTTTGTTCATGTTCATTAAAGGTCTTCATCATGATCCCTGCATTGTTTCAGGTGCTATCTCGCTCGCATCAAAAGAGCAGTGGCAGAAAAACAATAACGTGGCTTCAGCGTAAATTGAGTTTCTACGATAGAATTTGCAGCAACTCTGCAGTTCAGGGTGAGAAGGTTCTAGGCCCATTTTCCATATTTTATCTCTATGTACATGGAAGATGAGCCTGGCATGTTCATGCCTTTTAGGCGCCATATAACCTTTTCATGTGTTGGTGCGCCTTAAAACCCCAATTCAATTCATTTCAATTCAGGGTACCTATGCGTCGAATAAGAATCAAGATTTTTTTTTATTACTTTCTATGTTTTCATACCTGATATGATCAAAAAGAATGAAAACGGACGCTCCTGAATCTGTTTTCAGTCTTCGCGTAGCTATCCTCTGAGCTTCGCAAAGTCAAAAATTCATTTTGAACACCCCACCCCGTGTTTACATGTAATTTTATTGACAGCCGAAAACAAAATGGTGATGGCGGAAGATTATTTTTTTTCTAAGGTAGGGTGACTTAAAGAAATCAATTGACCAACGTGGTGTAAATTACAAATTATAATGACAGTATACTATTTACCTGCCCTTATTTGCTAGATATAATGGTTTTTATTTCAAAATACAGGATATTAGTATTATTGATTGCCGGAGGTGCTGAACATTGAACAACAACAACATACGTTTTACTTGGTACATCTGAACCCTAGAAACAGACATGTGCAGACGACAATTTCTAAAAAATAACGTCGCCATGTTGTTTTAATTTTTACAATGGAAACAATGGGGTCAAAATGAAATTTAGCCTTTGTGAAGCATACAGTATGGCAATGACAGGATTGCAAACAGATCCTTCGTTCTTTCTAACCATATCAGGTATGAAAACAAAGTAAGCAATAAAAAAAATCTTGATTCATATTTGACGCACAGGCATCCTGAAATGCACAGTAGATTAAAATATCCAAAATCAACTTCAATAATATAAGATCAATAACATTATTTTATCTCAGATAATAATACTAGGTTATTTAATTTGTATATTTAAATTCTTCCAAGTTCTGTACAGGGTAAGGAGTGCAATATTATTTATCAAATTTCAATAAATAGTAACATTTTTTATAATTTTTTACCATCAAATTATTTTGGTGACAACAATTACTGATTTGACTAGTCCTAAAGCATCATAAAAATGAAACCGTTTTAAAAATAAATTCTATTTAGTTTACATTTGCCATACAATGTTCACATATTTATCAATATTATATTATCTTGTTCATAACAATGTTATTTCATGACAAATGTTTAAGGAACTCTTAAATTATGTTTAATGACAAAGATGAAGCATTACATTAATATTAAACTACCGGTAGTCAAAAAACGATACATTTATTGTCCACAAATATTTTCAAAAAAGCTGGCAAACTTCATAATATGAACAATATGCATGCTCTCTTTCCATTAAACATTAATTAGAGAATAAATAGGTATTTAATAAGATGGCTTATTATGTACTCATTCATATTAATATTTAACATGAACATGCAAGTTCAATAATTTCATATCTCATTAGCCTCAACAAACACTAAATCTATAACTATGATTTTGGTTAACTATGAATTATCATAGGGATCATTCTTAGATTATCAAACATAACAGTAGTGTACTTTTATTGTACATTGTTAATTTTTATTTTACGACCGTTATTCATCATCCATTTCATGGGGCAAACGTAAAAATTGAATTGAATGAATGTTGTTTAACGGCTCATCAACACAGTATAGGTTATTTAGAGCCGCCCCAGAGAGAGGGGAAGGATACATAGGAATCCGGGAGCCGTGCCCTACTCTTATTATCAAATAGTTTCCTATGGTTCTTTAACGTGCTCGGAGGATATATAGACCGATACACGGGACCGCTCAGTTTACGCCCCTCTCCGACGGACAAGGCTAAGGGAAAATGTCTTGCCCAAGAACACACCGACAAAACTCAGTGGCACCACGGATGATTGAACCCGGTTACAAACCTACCGCTCTACCGACTGCGCCATGCCGGAAAAAAAAAGGAAGGGGGATACTTGAAATTATCCCATTTTACAAAGTGTCGATAGATCTATTTAATTACTTTGCTTTTGCAATTGGATTCCCATCTGTGCTCAGTCTCTTCAAAACTAGATCAGTAAATTTGGGCTTTGAGCGCTGTCTGTAAAACAAGTTCACAGAATAGACTGGACCCTTTTTTTTTCATAACTCACACAGACATCACATCGGTCCTTTATTGGTTTGTGAAAGGCCAAAATAAATTCAGTGTTCAATATGTCATAAAAACCCATTGACACCTTTGCAACCCCTTCACTGTCACACTCTTCACAGTACAACCTATACCTTTTTGCAAGACTTAGTCCTGCAGGAAGACAGCTTTTATTACTGTCCTTTCTACAGTATTGGCTCACAATTGTATTGAAGGATTTGATAGGATTTCTTACCCTTTCTTTCTGATTTTCGGGTGTTCTGTTTGGTGGGGAGTCATGCCGACCCCATTGGTCATCTTGGCAAACCCCAACAGAATTTCTCTTTTTATGTGCAGTTGCAACCATTTGGTCACTTATGCTTAGTGTTGCCAAGAAGAATGTTTTACAGACCTGAATATTACCCCGAATTTGAAGATGGCAAAGTCCAAACTATTAAATGTGGATGAATCTCTGAGCCGTTTGATTTTCTGGTATTTTTTCTTTTGATTTGAATATTCGTCAATAAAATGTTTATTAATATCTCCAAGTCTCCAAAAGGTGTGAAAAATGTGCTCACGGTCCTCTTCAGAAATATTGTTCTTACATTTAAATTTGCATTTTTGACCGCAACCTTCCTTCATTAATTTTCCACTATGTGTTTTCCCAGAATACAGAGATTTGTAACTTCAGCCCGAGTTTCGATTTTGTTTTGAAATGTTTATTTTTCATTTTGTTGGATTTCTTTTCTTTCCCTACTCTTTGTACCTATGTCATTTGTAACCTACTTCCCGTTTCTTGAATGTCCTGGTTCGTTATGTGACTCAGACTGAACTGTATCAGTGCTACCACTCTCATGACTATGCGACTCTGACTGAACCGTATCAGTGCTACCACCCCACTGACTATGCGACTCAGACTGAACTGTATCAGTGCTACCACCCCCTTGACTTTGCGACTCAGACTGAACTGTATCAATGCTACCACCCTTTTGACTTTGCGACTCAGACTGAACTGTATCAGTGCTACCACCCCTTGACTTTGCGACTCAGACTGAACTGTATCTGTGCTACCACCCCCTTGACTTTGCGACTCAGACTGAACTGTATCTGTGCTACCACCTCCTAGACTTTGCGACTCACACTTAACTGTATCTGTGCTACCACCCCACCGACTATGTGATCTGGACTGAACTGTATCTGTGCTACCACTCTCTTGACTATGCAACCTGGACTGAACTGTATCAGTGCTACCACAACCTTGACTTTGCGACTCAGAATGAACTGTATCAGTGCTACCAACCCCCTGACTATGTGTCCTGGATTGGACTGTATCAGTGCTACCACAACCTTGACTTTGCGACTCAGACAGAACTGTATCAGTGCTACCAACCCCCTGACTATGCGACCCGGACTGAACTGTATCAGTGCTATCACCCTCCTGACTATTCGACTCGACTGAACTGTATCAACATTGGCAGGATTTTTACATCGATTGTCAATTAAACCATTTTCAGAATGGTTAGGACTGGTCAAATCAAACAGGACTATTTTCATCAGAAATAGAAACAGACAATGCAGATTCTTCGTCATCAGAAACTGACATAACAGTTACTTTATTTAATACCTCAACATAGGCAAAAAAACACCCAATCTTATTTTGGTTAATTGTTTATATAATAAAATGTTCATTTTATATTGTATTGGGATTTACTGTAAGGCTTCCAAAAATGAAAACGATATACATACGTTTTAAGTTCAGTTCCTCTTAAAAAAAATCTTATAAAATATCAAAAACTTGGTCAAAATCCAAAGTTGTTTTTAATTTTTTTTTTAATTTTTTATATTTTAATATATTTATATTATATTTTTTAAATAGGGACACATTATTTTTTGGTAAGAAAGTGTTTTTTTATACCTTTGGTTCCATTTTATATTATTTATTAAAAAAACAAACATTTATGATTTGTAAAACATTTTCATGCAATACATTTTCCATGCAATACTATGCAGTTGCCATATTCTTGCACAATACTTACGATACAGCTATTGTGTTTTTTCAGTTACAATAGTATTGCATTTTCTAGAATTTTCAAATAAACCTTAAGATATTTCTATAATATTTTGTCAGGTTATGTAAATGACTAAAGTACTTCCAAAAACCTGAAAAAGTCATTTTGACAAAAAGTGCAGTTACCATAGTCTTGCGCCGAGCCCTCGACTTCCTCACTTATAAGTTGAGCTCCCAGTGGTATTCGAACCCGCAGCAGTGAGAGGCAACATAACTTGACCACTAGGAAATCAATTAACCCTTAGCCTGCTAAGGACGACTACAATAGCCTTTGCGCCCCATTGTAAACCCAGATCAGGGTTTACAATGTCTGGCTGCTCATCAGTCATTTCTCCAAAACACCCCTTTGTAACATAAATGGAATGGTCTAATTTAAAGAAAAGACAGTCCATTATACATTCATAGCGACCTAAGGGTTAACACAATCAGCAAGCTAAAGGAAATATTCAACAATAGAACAAACAGGTGATAAAAATCAAGGTGTCATTTATGGTGTCATTTATAAAGGAAGTATTATTTTATCTTAAGGTGATGACATCCATTAATACAGGTTCTTATTAAAGAAACTAACCCACCAAATAAACAGCAAAATTACACAACAAAACCACTTATCGAAACTCTATCTAGGTGTTCAAGTCATATTATAATGGAGATGTGCCGATTAAAAGTAAAGTTTCATTCACAGGTTCTTAAAATACTCGTGACTGAATATGCGTAAAAAGAATTATGAGTTGGTGACTCTTAATTCGACTCTCCAGTTTTGGGGTTTGGCCAAGCTGGTTAAAGCCGTTTATATTGTGCCTATAGAGTTTATATACTCCTTTTTTTTTATATAGACACCTCATCGTCGGTAGGTTTAGAAAAGGCGTGCATATGTTGTAAAGTTTGGCTGTTGTTGGATAGATAGCTACTTTAACACTTAACCCGCTAAGCATGACTACAATAGCTGTTGCGTCCATTGTAAACCCAGATCAACCTGCAACTCGCAGGCTTTGTCACATAAATGGAATGGTCTTAATTCAAAGAAAGAACAGTCCATTATATATATGTAGCGGGTTAAGGGTTAATGAAAAGTTGTGATGATGGGCTTTTATCTATATAATACATAACTCAAAGTTTGCTAAGCACCAATATTTGAATTCAACATTTTACATTGGCTGGTTTTACCAACAGTATAAAACTCAATTTCGTTTTACGATTAATGCATTTTATCATTCTATACTCAACATATCTATACTTAAACCATATCAAAGAAACCATCAATATCCTTCATTGGGTTCAAAAATAAGGTGAAAAAGGTTTGGTGCTTAGCAAACTTTGAGTAGTATCTTGACCAGTTGCTTAGGAAATCTTTCTGTAATTATGATTGAAATAAATTTACAAACAAAAAGAAATATCACTGTAAGTGACAAATGCCCCCGAAGTGACCTTTGACCTCTAAGTATGATCTTGACATTGGAGCCACAGACCTGGATTCCGTCCATGAATACCAGAGTTATTGACCGGACACAATTTGACTTTTGACCTCCAGTGTGACCCTGACCTTGAAGACCTGGGTTTTGCGCGCGACACATCGTCTTGTTATGGTGATTACTTGTGTCCGCGCGACACATCGTCTTATGGTGATTACTTGTGCCAAGTTATTTAAAAATCCCTGCAAGGGTTGTGACGTTACAGTCCGGACACGAACTGCGGACTGACGGACGGATGCTGCGATTACTATATGCCCCCGAAACCATTTCGAGGCCATAAAAACAATGCCAAACTTCACTGCATAATAATCTAATTGTTTGTTATTTAGCATAGACAATACTACTTAAGGTATATCAAGACCAATACATGTTGTTACATAATCATTAAGAAAGGAAGAAACCCAGAAATTATATTGTATTTCTAGGATAAAACTATTGCTGACAATTCATCTGGAACGGCTGCTGGTATCTAAACAACATAGACTTGTAGCACAAGCAACATCATGTCACAGAACATAGACACCAAGTGGCCGTTCCTGAAGCGTAACCGGACCCACAACTGGACGGAGGATGAGAAACTGTTCCTCTTAAACAAGGTGGCCGACAACATCCACGTGGTGGAGAACAAGGGTAACGATGCGTTGTCAGTGAGACAGAAGGTGGAGGTCTGGACCCAAATCATGACGGAGTATAACCAGATATTCGGCGTTCAGCGAGACCTCATCAGAATCAAGGTATAACTATAATGAACAAATATTATTTTCCCACCTTGAGAGAGTTCTCCCACCTTGAGAGAGTTCTCCCACCTTGAGAGGAGTTCTCCCACCTTGAGAGAGTTCTCCCACCTTGAGAGAGTTCTCCCACCTTGAGCAAGACCTCATCAGAATCAAGGTATAACAATATTGAACAAACATCATTCCTCCCACCTCTCACCGCTGCAGGTTCGAATACCACTGGGAGCTCGACTGTGAGAAAGTGCCACTTTCGAGGTATACCGAACTGGTTCTACCCAGGAATAACTGGGTGGTCTGCCTCCACCACTAAAATCTGACCATCAAACATAGCCTTAAATGTGCTAGAAAACGATGTTTAACATCAAACAAACAAGTCAACCCACCTCAATTGAGATCTCATCAGAATCAAGGTATAACCGTATTAAACGAGTACCATTCGGGGATATACACCATGCAAGGCTTTTTTACCTTATGTAACAGAGGCCTGTTAAAGGCCTCTTCCCAATTGAAAACTTGGCAGTTTTTTTCCCATGGTGGCAGAATTTTTTCCCAATCAGAAAGCAGCAGTCTCGTAGAATTTGAGAAAAAGCATTAATTCTGTAATGTGTATTTGTCTGTTGAGTCAGTTCTGACTGAGAAGACAGTACTTATAATAAATAATGGATAAAAATATAAATAAAGCATAGCATTGTCAAATTTACTTCATTGATGAAATCTTACATCTTTCCCAAAATGAGAAATACGCCCATGTTTTTTCTCCAAAATAAACAGGCCTGGATCTCTTCCCAAACTTGTGGGAAAAAGCCCTGCCATGTATCGGAGTACTTTGAGCACGTTAAAGAACCATAAGAGTCTATTCAACAGTAAGAGTAGGGCAAAGTTTCCAGATTCTTGTGACTTTGTATCCTTCCACTCTCGACACATGGCGATCTCGACGTTTTATCAAGCGTTAAAAATAACATCTCAGTTTATCTCTCCTGTATCAATTTGACTTTAAACCTGTTGCATATAATTAAAAATAATTTGAGTTTTCCGTTTTCTTCGCTAATTTACCATTTGTTTAGCTATATTATTGCTGCAATATTATCAGTAGTTAGTAATATGCAAACACAATTTGCTTTATATTATTTTATCATTATTGTTAATGATTGAGCAAATGCAAATTATGTAGAAAAACTAACGGGACGCCGTGAGTTTTAAGAAATCAAGATTGCCGTGTGTCCCTTTAAGGGCGGCTGAAAAATAACCTATACAATGTACTGATAAGCCAATGCAGTTCCTATGAATGAGATAAGATATTTATTTATTTGAGCAGTGTGAGATTAATATGACTAAAACATTTTGCTGATATAATGATCTTTCCACCTTGAACCGTATGCATCTAACAGGTCAATCACTCAGTGCTGAGCCCCCATGTTAGGGGTTCAGCCAGAGGAAATGCAATGGGTGCCATTGTTATACTTTGTGCTGTTTGGGATAAAATATGACTATACTGTACACATACCACTAATTTATTGATCTGATTATATTTACGCCTTCAATGGAAGCAAATTTGTCCGACTAGTAAATCACACTGATTTAACTACTCGCTGTGCCCATATGATCAAATCAGAGGCAATGCAACGGATCATGTTGTGACACTAGTATACCAAAAAAAAATTCCAATGATACTGCCTCATGACGAATTTATTAAAAAGAAGATGTTTTTTTTTTACTGATCTGTAAACTGTGATTATCCCACACTAACAAAGCAAGATGTGTAATAATAGTGTAACCATTAATGCTTTCGTGAAATGACAAATGGAGGCCACCCATCCCTGCTGTCATTGGAAACTCTATACATGTCAATGTTTAACACACTACAGGAACAATGGAAGAGAATGAAGATTGCGTCCAAGTCCGAGTTCCGGGACATGATACACCACCAGGGGGAGTCACACACAAACAACACAGAGGATGCTATGCAGCCGTCACAACTCTCTGTTAAAGTCAATGATCTGCTGAAACAGGTGAAACACCAGGTAAGCATCCCAGAGATTTTTTTCACCCTTTTGGGAATGGTACCGATACCCATTCAATTGGGAAAATTCGCGGAGTTTTGCCTTAATTTGGGAATTTTTCACTATCAAACAAAAGCAATACTGTATACTTAAAACATTGCAGACACATTACCATGTATACATTCTCAAATAGTATTTCATTACCCTCACCTAAAATAATATAGTTCCCCACTTCCTCTCTTTAAATAAAGTTTCTCCAAGGTCAATATTAAAAAAAACAAATATTTTTTCTTATTGGGAATTTGTCGACTCCAATTGGGAAAAAACATACTTTATGCCATTGGGAATGGTACTGTTTTTCAGTACCACTTATATAAGGAAAAAATCCACTGCATCCATTCTTCTTACCACATGTGGTTCCCAGATAAAAATAGGACCACTGTTTATCCAGACAGAGGGGTAAAATCTCCCCGAATTTCAATTTTATTTTGCAATTTTTGTCTTTTCATTAAAGGTCTTTATTGTTCCAGATTTACTCATGTAATTCATCTATATATTCAAGTAAAAGCAGAATACCTTTTAGTTTAAATATTAAAATGTAAACTATATATTTATCATGCTTATCTTTGACTACAGTTGTGTTGCTTCATATACTGTGAAATCATTAATATTCGAGGGGGAATTAAATTTGTGGATTTCGTGGTTGACCCGAACCACAAAATCAAATCCCCTCCAATGTTTAATGCCCAGAAGTCTGAATAATGAGCAATGGTGTCAGACATAAATCTCCATTAATTGGATGTATTTAATGTTTAATGACCCATGGTTAATTGGGCAATTTGACATGCAACAGGCATTGTGTGACGTAATCGCCAGACAGGTCTGCCGGACGTTTTTTCACTAGGCTATCGGGGACAAATTTATGTTTTACATTACGATGTGTTTTTTTTTAAAAATCAGAAATGCGCAAATTTATGTCCCCTCGGAAATGTCCTTTTGGGAAAAGACACGAAATTTAATGCCCACAAAATGATTCCACAGTATATTGTCAACTGGTTACTTTTGTTAGTAAATAATCTCATTCCCTGGTTCCTCTGCATAAACAGAATGTAAACAATTATTTGGCTGGTATATTCACATAGTGTTCATTGTAACATAATTTACTATATAATCGCAGACACCAAGACTAGCTATAGCCTGGAATGAATCATTGAACGGCAATGGCTTTGATGATTCAGTGACGATTAAAACGGAAAAAGTCGACAATTATTTCTCGCCAAACACCGATGTAGAACCAGAGGACAAGGACAGCAACAGGTTGGTCATTTTTTTTATTTATTTTTTTGTAAAATTAAACCTTTTGACAACATATTAAAATGATTTTTAATTTGATGCAGTAGCAAAACATCGTATATCGAGAGTTCGGTGCAAAACTATTGTATCTCTTCTTTATTCATATGTAGTTACAATAGTTTTGCACTGACCCCTCGATATGCAAAACAGAAATTATTAATGTGGATTACTACGGCATTTGTGTTTACACAAAAGAAATGTCCAATTTATATTCACAAACTTCTCCTTTGTTTCTGAATGTAAGAAGGTATTAGAAGTGTAAATATGTGCATGATCAAAGGACTACAAAGTTTTGTGTTATTTTTGGCAACTGATTGCTTAAACTTGTCCCCAGTTGGATCCCCCTCCTCTATATAACCAAGGTATAATGAAAACTGTAAAAAAAACAAGAAATGTCTCTGTAAGTGACAATGCCCCCGAAGTGGTTTTGATCTTTGACCTCTAAGTGTGACCTTGACCTTGGAGCCACGGACCTGGATTTTGAGTGTCGTCTTGTTGTGGTGAAAATTTATTTGAAAATCCGTCCATGAATGTCAGAGTTATTGACTGGACACAATGGTACTGACGAATGGACTGACTGACTGACGGATGGAGCAACTATTATATCCCCTTTGGGGGCATAAAATTACTGTACCAGTGTGCTCCTGTATGCATAACTTTTTAAAACAAATCATCAAATTTGATAGCAATCCATCGACACAGCAGTATATATTAGTAAACAATTTGAAATTCTCATTATCTTTTACAATTCTTCTTCTTTATTTTTTATAACCAATGAAACACAGAAATTCAACCTGTCCACTAACAGCAATAATAATAATAGACTAGGCGGGTGTTCCGTGAACACGTGTGTGGCCTGTCAGCGATTTGTTACTATAACAATTTTTTTTTTGACCCAGATAAATGACCTTGACAAACTGGTTTGACTAAGTTTTCGAGAAGATTTTTTTTTTTTTGACCTTCAGTTTGACTGTGACCATTACATTTTAGTATGTCGATATTGTCATGATGAGTATATACTGAAAGTTTGATGAAGATATATCAAGAAATGAGAAAGTTATAGCCAACGTTAAGTTTTCGTGACAAACTGACAGACGACGAAGCGATCCCTATGCATCACATTTTTCTTTGAAAAGGTGACACAAAGTTCTTGAACAAGTGGCCTCGGTAGCCCTTGGTTCGGCCCTGGCTTTAGAGCTACAGACCCTGCTCTGCATCGGATCGCTCCCCGACGGAGGCAACTACATCCTTTATCTTATCTCTGGGGTTGCTGTCCCAATATAACCTCATATCATGTGTTAATGGGATGTAAAAGGTTGTTTCATTTCACTTCATTTATTACCATGTTTTACAACTTTTTTTTTTATAATTTAACTATTGGAACATTAAGACTACATCTTTCTTGCATACCGGATGTCTATCCACACTTTACATGGGGGATGGAAAGTCTTAATATTTATGGGTAAAGATAAAAGTCACGCGCGCACCAACATCCGCAGGGCACGAAAATTCCACTCGTCCGCTCGTATTGACGAGTGAAATTCAAATCTGGACGAGTGAAACACATGAATCGGTCGTCCGAGAGGACGAGTAATATTTCAGTAGACAACAACAACAAAGAAAATAGTTCTTACGGTTTATTAAGCGATTAAATGCAGTAAATAGTCGCAACTCTGTTTATTCAACGAGAAAATGCAATTTAAGTCAACCGGATATTGGGAAATTGACGCATTGCGGTTTTGGGACATTCTAAAATGCGGCTCCCGTTCTAATTTCACGGAGCGCGAACGTTACAGTATTTAATGTTATACAAATAACACTTTCACGGGGGAATCTTTAAGGGCACTAGTCAGCTTTTAGGTGACTGAGGCCAGGGCCTTCAGGAAGGGGAATTGCAAAAAGTATGCTGTTTTCCTGTATTGTAGTTTAGCATTTTCTAATATTTTTATTATTATTAAAAAAAGAATTATGAGGGAATTTTTCACAGGAAAAGGGGGAAAATAATTACCATGATCAGACTGTAGTGAACTATAGAGTATAAATATGAATATAATCATCTATAATACTGGTCAAAGTTTCATAATTTTCATTGATTTATATAAAGAAAAAAACAAAACATTATGAAGTTTCCCTTTGTTTTATTTATATATAATAGTGTTAAGTGATGGTATCTGACTACTTTGACTTATGAACATTTACAGTCAGAGCAGGACGAGTAAACATCCTATAAGGACGAGTAATATGTCAATGGCACTTGTCCTACAGGACGAGTATACAGTAAAATATATTTTGTCCCCTGATCCGGTATGCAGGAAAACATGTTAGTAGCCAGCTGGTGGCATCAAGGCACAACATGTCTCTGATATGCAAGAAAAAGAATCTATCATGGGTATTCGGTTCAGATAGGGAATTCCAACCCTTGGTATAATAGTTTTAATCGGAACCTCGGCAGAGCCTTGTTTCTGATAAAAACACTTATACCTCGGGTTGGAATTTCCTGTCTTCACCTGATACCAATGACAGATTCTTATAATCAGATAACAGCATTAATAGTAAAAGTAACATCAATTTTTTATATATATATTTTTGAACATTCAGCTTCTACAAACATTTTAAACAATTTTTAATACTACTTTATCTAAATATGTTTAACTACCAATACCAGTCTAACTGAGAATGGAGCCCACCTACAAGACCACGGTGATGACAAAGAATCGTCAGTGCAGGCTCCTATATATACAGGCATGGAAGATGGTGGGTCAGGCAGTATTAATGGTAGTGCATGTAAGAAAATCAAACTGGAAACTTGCCAACAGGACAATACGAAAACCGACAAAGACTCACAAAATGAAAAACCTAGAGTAGCAGTAACAACTGCCAACAATTATACGGATTTCCTGCATAGAAGATCCATTCCTGGGCATTCTGCCAACAGACCGTATCTATCTACGAGCCGACAGGCGAGTAAGCAAGGCTACAGATCGGAGACTGGTACCGGTACCCAATTATCTCCTACTGGTTCCCAATTATCTTATACTGACACTGGTTCCCAATTATCTCATAATGGCACTGGTACCCAAGTGTCTCATACTGGCACTGGTACCCAGTTATCATATTCTGGAACTGGTTCCCAAATATCTCTTAATGGCACTGATACCCAAATGTCTCGTACTGGCACTGGTACCCGCCAGTCTCATTCAAGCACTGGCTCCCAAATGTCTCATACTAGCACTGGTACCCAATTGTTTCATAATGGCACTGGTACCCAAATGTCTCATCCTGGCACTGGTACCAAGTTATCTCACACTGGCATCGGTACCCAATTATCTCATTCTGGAACTAGTTCCCAATTATCTCATACTGGCACTGGTTCCCAATCATCGCATAATGCCACTGGTACCCAATCAACGTCACGTAAACATGCAACTCAATCATCATTCAACAACATTGCAGCACCATCTAAGCCAACAGAAAACAAAGCAATACAAAATGGACCTAAACGTACCAGATCTACAGACTATATGGATGATACAGATGGTATAGACAATGATTCTAACTGTACAGAAACCCTGGAGAACAGGCTGCTAATGGACAAGATTGCATACACAAAGGAAAAACATGCTGTTAAAATGAAATATCTCATGGAGGAACACGAGCAGAAAATGGAACAGTTCAGAATTGAGAGAAAAATAGCTCTCGCCAAATTGAGGCTTCATAAAGCACAACTTCAGGGTGTTTTGTTAAAAGATGACACAGCTAATGAACCAATACCATGACAAAGTGTCGTGGACACTACCTTTCTGACCACAAACAAGGTGCAATATTCTTGAATATGTTATAATCTAGTTTTCACACTTCCTGAACAATATTGGGCTTCAGGGCTTCAACAGAGTTCGAAGAAAAACTAACGAAGCAAGCCCAATTTAGTGTTGTTGTTTTGAATTCAAACTAGAATTGAACTATAGGGGCACATTGGGAAGACTACCATTCCATTTAACGAACAAATACAACACCATGTATTGTACAATTCCGCTGTCTATTTATTTATTACTCTGCATCGGCTGGAATCAATACAATTATAAGGTCACCAGAAATCAGTCTCTGACTAGAACTGAACTGTTGTTTAACGTCTCATCAGCTCATTGTTTATGTCCTTTCTAGCTACTCCAGAGAGGGGAAGGATACATACAAATCTGGGAACCATGCAGCTGCTCTACTTCAACTATCAAATACACTCTCATGGGATAGACGAGGCTAGGACAATGTTTAGTGGTGTAACAAAATATAGAGAATATTTATTGGTTAGAATTAAATATCAGATTTATTTCCATCGAGAGGGGATATTATTATTATTTATTTCCGTGAGTGTGTAGTAAAAATTGGGAAACTTAAAATATTTTAGAATTGTCTCACTCAAGAGCGGTTTTTATTTTGATATTCGTGATAAACCAACAAATATTCTTTTCATTACATAAATAAACTTATTTTGTTCTTTTTGTAGTGAAAATCATAACAATGCAATCATATAATCCATTATTTCACTAGTTACGAAAAAGTAACAAAATTGTAATACAAACACATTTATTTATATGAAATAAACTATACTTAATGGCATTAAAAGTGCAAGGTTTTTTATTTTGTGTTTATTTTTAATTAAAATGTCTCCAAGATCGATTGCATAATTCCGAATTTACTTCTTTCAATACATAAATTTGATCCGTCACCAGATTTATAGGGAATGTGGATAATTTCTAACATGTACAAAACCCTACAATCGATCTTTGAAATAAACACAAAATAAAAAAAAATTGCACTTTTAATGGCGTTATTATATATAAAGTATACTTGTTGTTTTTGCTCATTTTATTACCACCTGGTTAAGCAAATAGACGTAATGTAAAATGAATACAGGTCTTTAAGAATTCAAGTTTTACTAAGCCAGTATTATATCTATTTATACCGCTGACACTCAGTTACTCCCAGTTCCATGGGACCATCATAAATACTTTCACTAATCCGAAGTTTAAACAACAGCAGCAGATATGGCTGGTTCCCGAACTTGTCCAAGCTTTTATTGATGTTGATTTTCTAAACAAGTTTGGTAAAGAATGAAAACTGAAAGACCTACAGTCATGACAGTGTTATACCACTTTTCATGCACAACAGCCACAATTCTGCTGTTTCTGCTCAAATTTGGCAGGTAATTGTTCAAGCTTTCATTGATATAAACACTCTGAACAAGTAAAGACCAGACAAACTAGAAAATGTGTCTATGGGACACGGATGCCCATGCTTAAGCAATGTGTCTGTCAATCACATAAACATTTCAATAAATGTATGAAAGCTGTAAGGCTGTGTGAAAAAATATGCTATTTTAACCGTTAACCCGCTACAAATATATAATGGACTGTTCTTTCTTTGAAATTAAGACCATTGTATTTATGTGACAAAGGGGTGTTTTGGGGAAAATGACTGATGAGCAGACGGATCTGGGTTTACAATTGACGCAAAGGCTATTATAGTCATGCTTAGCTTAAGGGTTAAAGGAGTAGGTCAATATGACATCTCTTTATAGGAACATACTGATGGAATGTAGATGGCAGTGGCTGTATGACATCTGGTTTCTGACAAATGGCCTTAATAAGAAAACTTGGAATGTAAAATATTAATGTAAATTAACAAAGCTCAAAAACATATGTCAAGGTCATTCATTCTGACCTACTCTTTGTATGAATATATCACTGTCATATAGAGGTAAGTGTTTGTGAAGTTTGAAATCTGTATGGCTTTTGAAATTGATTTGGTTTTCGGCTTGTTCTCCGGAAATATGGTTGGTTGAAAATCATTTAAAAGAGCCAGCCAATCAGAAGGCAGAATTTTTATATTGTAACAACTCCTACCTGTGCACACTATCTTTATCCACGACCTCGTAAACCATTTCGATGTTGGGGTAGCGGTTACAGAAGCGAGCCACGTCGGCCATCTGGGACTCGGTCAGCTGCAGCAGTTTGTTACGTTCTTCATCCTCCATCTCCATAATGTCGAATATTGTCTCTATGGTCTGTGGAAGTAAGTACATAAAATGTATTGTATTATCTATCTTTTGAAATTCTATGCAAATATACGTATAAAAGGCCCAATCGACATACCAACAAAAGGCCCAGCAGACATATTATCAAAAGGTCTAACATACCAACAAAATGCCCGGCAAACTAACAAAAGGCCCAACAGACATACTAGCAAAAGGCCCAACATAACAAAAAGGTCCAACAGACATACTAGCAAAAAGGTCCAACATACTAACAAAAGGCCCAACATATTAACAAAAGGCCCAATGGACATACTAGCAAAAGGCCCAACAGACATACTAGCAAAAGGCCCAGCATAACAAATTGCCCAACAAACATACTAACAAAAGGTCCATCATAACAAAAGGCCCAATAGATATATTTAAAAAAGGCCCATCAGACATGTTAACAAAAGACCCAACAAGACATACTAACAAAAGTCCAAACAGACATACTAACAAAAGGCCAAACAAACATACTAACAAAAGGCCAAACAGACATACTAACAAAAGGCCCAACAGACATACTAACAGAACCCCCAACAGACATACTAACAAAAGGCTCAACAGACATACTAACAAAAGGCCAAACAGACATATTAACAAAATGCCCAACGGACATACTAGCAAAAGGCCCAGCATAACAAATTGCCCAACAAACATACTAACAAAAGGTCCAACATAACAAAAGGCCACATAGATATATTTAAAAAAGGCCCATCAGACATGTTAACAAAAGACCCAACAAGACATACTAACAAAAGGCCCAACAGACATACTAACAAAAGGCCAAACAGACATATTAACAAAATGCCCAACAAACATACTAACAAAAGGTCCAACATAACAAAAGGCCCAATAGATATATTTAAAAAAGGCCCATCAGACATGTTAACAAAAGACCCAACAAGACATACTAACAAAAGTCCAAACAGACATACTAACAAAAGGCCAAACAAACATACTAACAAAAGGCCAAACAGACATACTAACAAAAGGCCCAACAGACATACTAACAGAACCCCCAACAGACATACTAACAAAAGGCCCAACAGACATACTAACAAAAGGCCAAACAGACATATTAACAAAATGCCCAACGGACATACTAACAAAAGGCCCAACAGACATACTAACAGAACCCCCAACAGACATACTAACAAAAGGCCCAACAGACATACTAACAAAAGGCCAAACAGACATATTAACAAAATGCCCAACGGACATACTAACGAAGGCCCTACAGACATACTAACGAAGGCCCTACAGACATACTAACGAAGGCCCTACAGACATACTAACGAAGGCCCTACAGACATACTAACGAAGGCCCTACAGACATACTAACGAAGGCCCTACAGACATTCTAACGAAGGCCCTACATACATACTCATGAAGGCCCTACAGGCATACTAACGAAGGCCCTACAGACATTCTAACGAAGGCCCAACAGACATACTCACGAAGGCCCTACAGACATACTAACGAAGGCCCTACAGGGTCTTAAGACGCATGAATCAAACAACCCTTGATAGAAAATATTCTGTCAAATTGTTTTAAATTTGAATAATATAAACATGATTTACATTTCCTTATAAAAGTCTACGCAAATTTTACTTGTGGTAGCTACAGCTATTGTAAAATACTATATAGGTTTAAACAAAAGATAATATTATTTGTAAGAGTTGTCTCTCTTAGACCATGAAAACAGTCCAAACATGCACTGTATGTGTATTAAAAATACCTCGAGATATATTGAATTATCCCAATTTGTATATTCTAAATGGTAAATTATTTTAAAAATAATTGCGTGATAAAGTTAAAGGGAATGTAGTGACACAGTCAAACAAGCCCTATTACTGAGTGTTCTGATATGAATTGAATGTTGTTTAACGGCTCATCAACACAGTAAAGGTTATTTAGAGCCGCCCCGGGGAGAGGGGGAGGATACATAGGAATCCGGGAACTGTGCCCTACTCTTATTATCGAATAGATTCTTATGGTTCTATAACGTGCTCGGAGGATAGACCCCATCCGACGGACGAGGCTAAGGGACACCGACGAAGACGCCCAAGAAGACACCGACGAAACTCAGTGGCACCACGGAGGATTGAACCCGGGGCCTCCGGTTACAAATCCGCTGCGCTACCAACTGTGCCACGCCAGCCCTCAAACTTAGAAAATAGTGAAAGCATGATCAAAAACAGATGATAAAAAAGATATGAACATTTGAAAGTTGTTCTAAAATGGATATGGGAGCCGTTACTTTTTACTGCTATTAAGTATACACATTTTTCATACAATTGCCGTCATTTGTTTCCTATAAATCAGTAAATTTTCATATTTATGAATATTTCAAATACGGTCATTTAGAACTGTGGCCATAGCTCTCAAAATGGCGGCTTCCATATCCGTTTCAATAGAACCCACAAATGATCACATCTTTGTTTATTATCCGATTTTGATCATTTTTTCACCCTTATTCAAGTTTTTCAGAACTCTCAATAATGAAGATGGTTTGGCTGTGTCACTATATCCACATTAAAAAATATAAATCCTACTTTTGAATGCATGAAGAACTGACATTTCCCACTGCAAACACCGGTCATACACATAGGCCTGCATTGTTGTTTAACACTGCCGAAACCATCACAGTTGACAGTTTACATTCCTCTTGACTTTGTTGCCCCGTGTGGTTTCCGGGGGCCACCGTTTGGTCACGGGGCAAAGAATAGGGCCACTGCAGATCCCTTTGGAGGGGTAGGCGGCAGAGGGGGTAAAATCCACCCCCCCAAATTCATGTTCATTTTATCACTTTTTGTTCATGTTCATTAAAGGTCTTCATCATGATCCCTGCATTGTTTCAGGTGCTATCTCGCTCGCATCAAAAGAGCAGTGGCAGAAAAACAATAATGTGGCTTCAGCGTAAATGGAGTTTCTACGATAGAATTTGCAGCAACTCTGCAGTTCAGGGTGAGAAGGTTCTAGGCCCATTTTCCATATTTTACCTTGATGTACATGGAAGATGAGCCTGGCATGTTCATGCCTGTTAGGCGCCATATAACCTTTTCATGCGTTGGTGAGCCTTAAAACCCCAATTCAATTCAATTCTTGACTTTGTTATCTTATATTCAGGTGTTATGATACCAATACTCAATAACCCATGCTTACAGCATTATATATAATTTTCAAAACACTGACCTGTTCCTGCGTACGCTTGATGATGTCTCCAGTGAAGTGTGGCAGTTGTTTCAGGTAAGAATCTTTGGCCCACATGGCCTGGGTGGTCATCTGTGCCAGCTCCATGGCGGCCAGCGCCGGACTCAACCAGCCGTTACTACTCAACACATCCACACAAGCTTGTATCAACCGGATTGCCTGTAAACATACAAATTATAATTGCTATCATAAACATCTGCTAAAAAAACATACCAGAAACATCTGCGAAAAAACAAACTGATTCAAACAGAAGATCTAAACAGCTTTTAAAATGGTATTGGACAGGTAAATTACCTTAAGTGTCTCTGTGTGATGCAATACATAAACTTTAAAGTTGTTATCCACTTTACTTTCAATTATAGCAACTGGAACATACAGATTTAAGGAAGCACTTGCACATAATTCTATAAAGGCATGCTGCAGTTTACAAATGCAGATACTATATACTGCCATTCAGTCTTGCGGTAAGATTCGATGTGCGCGATTCGTCGGTGTGTTCTTGGGCAAGACACTTTCCCTTAGCCTCGTCTGTCGGATGGGGACGTTAATCGGGCGGTCCCTTGTATCGGTCTATCCTCCGAGCATGTTAAAGAACCATAGGAATCTATTCGATAATGAGTAGGGCACGGTTCCCGGATTCCTATGTATCCTTCCCCTCTCTCTGGGGCGGCTCTAAATAACCTATACTGTGTTGATGTGCCGTTAAACAACATTCAATTCGATGTGCTCGTCAAGTGTATCTGTGATGATCAGAAATATCTATTCCCACTTACTGTGTGATAGATTTTTTTCTCACATGCTTCCTAACTTTAAAATCCCTTCAAAATGAGCGGTAAACAGATTTTTATAAGCTCTGTTATGACCTTGTGTAATGGCCTTGTGTAATGTGTACAAAGGCCTTGTCGAGTGATTCCATCATGACTATAATGACCGCAACAATGTTTGCATCTCTTCTCAGTCTTAGCCATACTGTGTTGCGAAAGTAAGAGACTTTCCTGTCAGATGGGCGAGTCAATGTGACGAAAATGCATTTTAATATGTGTCACAAACCTTGCTGAGTATTTCCTCCGTGTCGGACTGCAGTTCGGCGGACAGCTGCATGCGTGACAGATGAGCCTGCAGCAGCAGATTGGTCTTTACGTGTGGGTCGTTGTACTTGGGGTTGGCCAGCTTGTTGGGCAGCCTACTGGCCAGCTGTCGCAGGACAGAATCCTCGTGATGACGGATGGGGATTTCCTCGTACTCGGCTGCATTCGACACAATCTCTATCAAGCCCTTCACCTTAGTCTTGGCATTCAGCGACATACTGAACAACTCTGTGAAAGAATATTGTCAAGTTACATTATAAAAGGTTATGCATAATCATATTAACATCAGAGATGCCATTCAATGTTTCTTATTTTTTGCATAAAAAAGGTATGGCTATACTCAACATTGGAAAGTAGCTCATTTATCTTTGCATACTTAACTGTTTCGTATAGCCAAGAAGTAGGGGAAAACATATTTTTGACAAAATTATATTTGTTAAGAAATATTATCAAGTATTAACCCTTATAACCCGCTACATATATACAATGGACTGTTCCATTTATGTGACAAAGGGGTGTTTTGGGGAAAATGAGCGATCAGCAGCCAGACATTGTTAACCCTGATCAGCCTGCGAGTTACTGCTTAGCGGGTTATGGGTTAAATCTTCGCATTTCAACTTCACAGCTTTCACCTATATCGGGCGAGTTCACAATTCTCAGATTAGATCTAATACTTTTTCTTTTTGTAATTACTTACGAATGTTTGTCGCCCGTTTAAAAATAATGTCTTGATATAAAATGTAACGTACCTATAGTGGTATAGTTGATGTAGTAGTAAGCCGCAATCATGCCCAAGTTAAGTGGTGACACGTCCATCTCATCCTCCACACTGATACACTGCAAGTACAAACACAATTAGTAGAACGATGTGTTACTGCAGGTTATACAGTAGAAATACGTATGCAGCTGAATGCATGCCTGTTTTACTGTGGTCTGTAAATGCTGCATTTCCTGGTCCATCTTTATACCCTTTTATACAGTATAGAGTGTAAGTTATACATTTCCTGGTCTACCTTTATACCTACTTTATACAGTATAGAGTGTAAGTTATACATTTCCTGGTCCACCATTATACCTACTTTATACAGTATAGAGTGTAAGTTATACATTTCCTGGTTCACTTTTATACCTACTTTATACAAGTATAGAGTGTAAGTTATACATTTCCTGGTCCACTTTTATACCTACTTTATACAGTATAGAGTGTAAGTTATACATTTCCTGGTCCACCTTTATACCTCTTTATACAGTATAGAGTGTAAGTTATACATTTCCTGGTTCACTTTTATACCTACTTTATACAAGTATAGAGTGTAAGTTATACATTTCCTGGTCCACTTTTATACCTACTTTATACAGTATAGAGTGTAAGTTATACATTTCCTGGTCCACCTTTATACCTCTTTATACAGTATAGAGTGTAAGTTATACATTTCCTGGTCCACCTTTATACAGTATAGAGTGTAAGTTATACATTTCCTGGTTCACTTTTATACCTACTTTATACAGTATAGAGTGTAAGTTATACATTTCCTGGTCCATTTTTATACCTACTTTATACAGCATAGAGTGTAAGTTATACATTTCCTGGTCCACCTTTATACCTACTTTATACAGTATAGAGTGTAAGTTATACATTTCCTGGTCCTTTTATACCTACTTTATACAGTATAGAGTGTAAGTTATACATTTCCTGGTCCACCTTTATACCTACTTTATACAGTATAGAGTGTAAGTTATACATTTCCTGGTTCACTTTTATACCTACTTTATACAGTATAGAGTGTAAGTTATACATTTCCTGGTCCACCTTTATACCTACTTTATACAGTATAGAGTGTAAGTTATACATTTCCTGGTCCACTTTTTTACCTACTTTATACAGTATAGAGTGTAAGTTATACATTTCCTGGTCCTTTTATACCTACTTTATACAGTATAGAGTGTAAGTTATACATTTCCTGGTCCACCTTTATACCTACTTTATACAGTATAGAGTGTAAGTTATACATTTCCTGGTCCACTTTTTTACCTACTTTATACAGTATAGAGTGTAAGTTATACATTTCCTGGTCCACTTTTATACCTACTTTATACAGTATAGAGTGTAAGTTATACATTTCCTGGTCCACCTTTATACCTCTTTATACAGTATAGAGTGTAAGTTATACATTTCCTGGTCCACTTTTTTACCTACTTTATACAGTATAGAGTGTAAGTTATACATTTCCTGGTCCTTTTATACCTACTTTATACAGTATAGAGTGTAAGTTATACATTTCCTGGTCCACCTTTATACCTACTTTATACAGTATAGAGTGTAAGTTATACATTTCCTGGTCCACTTTTTTACCTACTTTATACAGTATAGAGTGTAAGTTATACATTTCCTGGTCCACTTTTATACCTACTTTATACAGTATAGAGTGTAAGTTATACATTTCCTGGTCCACCTTTATACCTCTTTATACAGTATAGAGTGTAAGTTATACATTTCCTGGTCCACCTTTATACCTACTTTATACAGTATAGAGTGTAAGTTATACATTTCCTGGTTCACTTTTATACCTCTTTATACAGTATAGAGTGTAAGTTATACATTTCCTGGTCCACCTTTATACCTACTTTATACAGTATAGAGTGTAAGTTATACATTTCCTGGTCCACCTTTATACCTACTTTATACAGTATAGAGTGTAAGTTATACATTTCCTGGTTCACTTTTACATACTTTATACAGTATAGAGTGTAAGTTATACATTTCCTGGTCCACTTTTATACCTACTTTATACAGCATAGAGTGTAAGTTATACATTTCCTGGTCCACCTTTATACCTACTTTATACAGTATAGAGTGTAAGTTATATATTTCCTGGTCCTTTTATACCTACTTTATACAGTATAGAGTGTAAGTTATACATTTCCTGGTCCACCTTTATACCTACTTTATAGAGTGTAAGTTATACATTTCCTGGTCCACTTTTTTACCTACTTTATACAGTATAGAGTGTAAGTTATACATTTCCTGAATTAGATACAACTTTAAGGGCAAAAGTAATGCATTAAATAAAACGAGTTGTGGGGTCCATTTGGGTAAGCACACTCTTCACCCATAACCAATGTCTTTGATTCTTGAGGTCCTTGATTTTTTCAAACACTCCCTTAGACCCTTAAGCATATACAGGACATCAATTGCGAGTCTCTCTCGAAGTGGGTCTTACCATATGCACGGAAAGGATCTCCCTTCAAAGTTAGAAAAAGCCTTAACGACCATATTAAAAGAATCATGCGCGCAAGTAATGACTTCTCCCTACAGGGGTTTGACAGTTTGTTTGTTTAAATAGTGTTTTACATAACTTTTAGCACATGTTAGTCCATATATGACGGTCCATTTTTTTTGTGGTAGACACATCACCCCATTTTTCCTGGGTAGAACCAGTACTACATACCTCCCGCCATCCGTAAGCTGATCACGTAACTTACCTTTGACTGTTCGAGATCTGAGATCGTGTTCTCCACAAGTTCCGAGAGATGGTCTGACAAATGTCTGTGAGACATGCCCTGAAGGTTGTAGTAGTTTGGGTTTTGCGTCATACGTCTGTAGATGAACGTCCAGGTGAGGTAGTCCACCGCATCCTGCTTGTTCTCAATCGTCTTCGTGACAATCTCCGCGCTGAAGTGGTCGTGGAGGCAGTGGTCCAAATGACTCTGTGATATTATAATGGAACTATAGATACCACATAAGAAACTAGAAAAGTGTCCATTGTAGACAGTCGCAGTTACAGAATGAGAATGCATGTAGGTCACGGTCAACCATGATGAATCTGATTTTGTTTTATGCTTATCTAGTTGTATTTAAGGATGCAATATTTCAGTCTGTCTATGGGGGTATATAAAACAATAAGCTTCTTTAGTCTTCTCGCACTTTAAACAAGCCTAATGTTTTTCAGAGGCCTAGTAGAAAGATAACAATATTAAATTCAATCCTTATATTTATATTATGTTTGTTCTATCTTTCTTTAAGTCTTTAATAATGTTAATAAGTTGCATTTATGTCGAACATCAGTGTTTTAAAGCTGTAATACGTACTGTTGGAACAGCGACGTTGCCAACATTGCACGCTTTTTTAAAGCAACTTACTGCAAATAGCACGAGAACGTCACAGGAACGTTTCGTCATTCAAACAAAGCAAGTTCATCAGACGAATTAACCGCACCTTGTTTATTTTAGCTCCGCCCCAAAAGTAAATGTTGTTCATTGGGAATTGAGGCGCAACAAGAAGCAATAGATTACTGCATGCATATGCAGTAGAAAAGTAAATATTTCTGTATGAATTTTGTTAAGTCCTCTAGTTATATCTCCTCTAGTTATATTTTAATCTGAAGTTTGAAGAATAGGGTTATTGCTATTTTTAAATACACCTAAGAAGATATGTACGCAAGTCAAAGGTTGCTTGCTTAACATCTTGGCTGGGAATACAAATTGGAATATCTCAAACTTTCCACAACAAAGCCCGGACTATCCGATAATGTACCTACCTCTACTGGCAATGGTTCATACAGGAATTTCTTGAAGAATTCTTTCTTGGAGCTCTGGCAGAGAATAACAGCTTTCCCTGTATAAAGTAAATCATGTATTAAGAACAAGAACTGAACAATATGTACGGAGAAAGTTTCAATTTAGTACGATCACATAACATTGTTAAAAATTATGTTCATACACTGATATTATTAATTCCAACTTTTGGATATATTTTAATTTGTTAAACCTTATGAAGAAAACATATCTTCTGATATGATAAAATATGACATTTTGGAAAAAGAAAATGCTTTAGACAAGTTTTTAAACAAACAAAAATAAGTGAATTGTTGGAATTATGAAAACTAGTTCATGTTGATGATTTTGTCTAAAATGATTTTGATAAAATTTGTCATTTGTGAAAGCGAAAGTATCAAATTTTATCCACATGGATTTTTTTTATATATAGAAATTACGAATTTGTTCTAGTGGGATTATCTTATTATTTTTAATATATAGAAGACATGTGACGGCAGTGCGTACCTTCATGATCTGTAAGTGGCCTGTTGGCCTGTCCCACCATCTGTAGTACATCTGGCACAGGGTAGTCCTCATATCTGTAACAAATACAACAAGAAATGTCTCCTCCACATACTCTTCTACACTATTTAACATGTAACCCGAAAGAGGTTAATAACATTTTCAAATTAATAACAGAATGCTGGAAAGGGTAATTTGACTAAAATCTTTAACCCTGTCCTTTTTTCAAATCAATTATTTAAACCAAGATAATGAGTAGATGAGCCATTAAGCAACAATTCAAGTTCATGTTAGAGCATACAAAATACTAACCTAACCTGAAGTTGTTTTGTTGTTTTTTTTTCTTTCTAGCAAATATATCAATATCAAAAGGAATGATCAAACTGTTTTTATTCAAAAGGGAAAATTAGCATTTATTAAACAAATTTTTTTTTTTTTTTTTTAAGCATTCTATACTATGGATAGGACGACCAAAAAAAGACACTTTGCAGATTTTGGTTTGTTTTGTTGCATTAAAATTAAGGCAGTAACATTTGTTTCTGAGTTCATCGTCATATGTAATATCTGAATGGTCAAACTGATAAATTTGGAAAAGAATTTATCTGAATTTTGTGCCCTGAAAATGTGTAAACTGACCACAGTAATGATGTGTGTGCTTTTACCATGCTTACTATGCACTCATAGAAGTCATAGCATTTTTATAGTTGGTGTTTATTATACAAATTATTATGATGTTGTTACTTTGGCCTGTAACAGCTTGACTGGTGTGACAGTGTTCAATGTACATTCTGCATATCCTGATTGCCTACAAACAACTTCTGATATTAAAGTAAATTTGTAACAATGCAGTATAACATGTCATAAACTCCTACTTACGAGTGTGTTTTCCCGTCATAATATTGAGTATCCATAACAATGACGAGGTGCGCGGCGACGTTCATTCCCCAGGAGAGACTACGCGATGCCACAAGGACCTGTACCGCACCGGTGGAGAACAACTGCTCCACGACTTTACGCTCCAACTCATTCAGGCCCTCGTGGAGGTACGCCACACCATTACTTAATGTCTCCTTAAGGGTCTGAAATAGATAAAAAATATATCAATAAATATTGTGGTTGTAACACTATCTCCACAACTTCATTTTCTTAGGTTAGAACATTTGACTGGAATATGAATACAAATCCTGGCAGAAACATTTGTCTTCTGTGTGTCCTGTTATTTCCTATATTCATGGTGTTGTTTTTTGATAAACATATAAAACCTTTTCTCTTGTGCCTTAATTATTATTTTAAGAGCTGCAGAAGATGTTTTTTTAATTCCACAAACATTTTCTATTGGTTTGTAATTACAAAAGTCGCTTATTTGGAGTTATTTCCCCACCCATTCCCCTAGTGGTTCCTGGGCAAGAATATGACCACTGCTTATCCAGACAGAGGGGCGAAATCCCCCCGAATTCATGTTCATTTTATCATTTTTGCCAAGTTCATTAAAGGTCTTCATCATCATCCCTGTATTGTTTCAGGTGCTCCTTTAGTGGTGGCAGAAAAACAATGATCATGGCCCCAGCGAAAAATGGAGTGTTTACAATAAAATTTGCAGGTGAGAAGTTTCTAAGAGCATTCTGCATATTTTTATCTAGAGTGGCCTGGAATGTTCATTCCTGTTGGTGCCATTTAATCTTTTTTGTTGTTGGTGCTCCGTAAAAAAAAACAATTCAACTCAATTCCACACCCATCGTGTTGCAGTATAAATTATTTCCAAGTCTACAGAGGAACAGTAGATATTGACTGGTGAGAGCATAGAGGTGCTATCTGCCTGCTGTTTCTACCTGTAGATGGTACCTTTATGCTCTCACCCATCTATGTAACGCTGTTAAGCTCAAAATATATTCTCACCATGGCTGATATATCCCAAGATCGAGACAACACATACCTTGTCTGATATTTTATCGAGGAATGGTGTGATGTCATCCTCCCTCACATGTAAGAATCTGCTTCTTGGCGTCTCGGTCTCCGTCTGTATCTCGGCTGCGCTGAACGTCAGGATGTCGATGGCCGTCAGACGGGTCTGTTTACGTGACGGGACAAACACGATGACGGGCTTCTTGGGGGCGTGACGCAGGATGGCCTGGTAGGTGGGTTTGGCCATAGCAATGATACGAGACATGTTGTGGCTGATGTTAAAACCCTGCAATAAATAAACGGTTCATGACAATGTTCTACCGTGTGTGTAAAACAAGATATTCCACATGTAGGTACAAACTAAACACAACAAGAGGTCAATGACCTTGAAGCTCTACTGATTGATTTTGATTTCAGGAAGTAGTCGCTACAGACTTGTTTTTTGAAAAATTTTTTTAGTCGTGGCGGCCATCTTGAATTTCCGGCCAACCTGAAATTTTGCTAGGATCAATTAGACATCAAGAGCAACATTCCTGTGAAGTTTCATGAAAATCCGTCAAGTAGTTTCAGAGGAATAGTCGCTACAAGTTTTCATTATATAACTCTATGTAAACAAAGATGGCCGCTGACAGCCATGTTTAACATCGAATCAAAACGATTTTTGACAAGGACTAACATCATGCCATGCTGATCATTTTACAAAAAGTCCCATATCAATATCACTTATAGTTTTCAAGAAGTAGTCGCTACAAACTTGTATTTTGAAAATCTATTTTTAGCCATGGCAGCCATCTTGAATTTCCGGCCGACCTGAAATGTTGCTAGGATCAATTAGACATCAAGAGCAACAATCCTGTGAAGTTTCATGAAAATCCGTCAAGTAGTCTCAGAGGAGTAGTCGCTACAATTTTTCATCATATAACTCTATGTAAACAAAGATGGCCACTGGCAGCCATGTTTAACGTTGCATCAAAATAATGTTTAACTCTGATAACCATCATGTCATGCTGATCATTTTACAAAATCCCATATCAATATCACTTATAGTTTTCAAGACGTAGTCGCTACAAACTTCTTTTTTAAAAATCTATTTTTAGCTGTGGTGGCCTTCTTGAATTTCTGGCCGACCTGAAATTTTGCTAGGATCAATAGGCATTAAGAGCAACATTCCTGTAAAGTTTCATGAAAATCCGCCAAGTAGTTTCAAAGGAGTAGTCGCTACAAGTTTTTAGTATATAACTCTATGTAAACAAAGATGGCCGCTGGCAGCCATGTTTAACGTTGAATCAAAACAATTTTTGACAAGGACCAACATCATATCATGCTGATCATTTTAGAAAAAGTCCCATATCAATATCACTTATAGTTTTCAAGAAGTAGTTGCTACAAACTTGTATTTTGAATTTTTTTTTAGCCGTGGCGGCCATCTCGAATTTCCGGCCGACCTGAAATTTTGCTAGGATCAATTAGACATCAAGAGCAACATTCCTGTGAAGTTTCATGAAAATCCGTCAAGTAGTTTCAGAGTAGTAGTCGTTACAAGTTTTCATTATATAACTCTATGTAAACAAAGATGGCCGCTGGCAGCCATGTTTAACGTCGAATCAAAACGATTTTCGACAAGGACCAACATCATGTCATGCTGATCATTTTAGAAAAAGTCCCATATCAATATCACTTATAGTTTTCAAGAAGTAGTCGCTACAAACTTGTTTTTAAAAACCTATTTTTAGATCTGGCGGCCATCTTGGATTTCACATCAACATGAATTTTTGCTAGGATCAACTAGACTTCATGGGCAACATTTCTGTAAAGTTTCATGAAAATCCATGCAGTAGTTTCAGAGGAGTAGTCGCTACAAAAAAAAGTTTACGGACAGACAAACGGACGGACGGCCGGACGCCGGACGCTGCACCACGGCATAAGCTCTGCTGATCTCTGATCAGTCGAGCTAAAAATACCACAATGTATAATTGCCTGATTATTTTTGTTAAGAATTTCTGCTATAATACCAATTTTACTACAACAAGTATCATGATTCTTATATGATTCTTATATGATATTTATACAAGCAAAGTTTGACGCAAGCGTAAAATAGCTGCCGAGAGGAAATAGTATATATCTGGGTAGGGACTGGAAACGAAGTTTAACATAATAACATACCAAGTACCGGGTGTTAAAACAATATTGAAAAAAATAATGTTGACGTAAACAACACGACCATTTTTTTTTTCTTACCAGACACATTCAGTTTACCATCAGTTGTTCCTACCAAACATTTTGAATCAAGGTAGGCGACCCCGCTTCTCCCTGTTCAAATACCTTGATTTGCCCTACCTGATTACAATTCAACTTTGGAGCACGACGTGCTAGAAGTACACATTAGCACAGAAATATAGGTGTTCACATGTAAGGGATGCATGTGCGTTAGCATGTGCATTACAACAGACGTCTCACTGCTACCATGTGTAATTATAAGATTGCGTTATCAAAGTGAAAAACTAAGAAACTGTTCAGCGTACTATTACATGTGCAATTATGAAAACCATATAGGCAGCGAATAAACCCATCGATTAGAGTATAACAAGGCGGTATTTACGAGAATACCGCATTATAAATGCAGTACATGATTCTTTTGTTTGTTTGTATGGTGTTTTACGTCATTTTCAACACATGCAAGGTTATATACGATTGTCAAAAAAAAATTGTGGTGGAGGTAGACCACCCATTTTTCTTGGGAAGAACCAGTACTGTACACCTCCAGCCATCCGTAAGAATCGACACTTCCTCACTTACGAGTCGGAGAATCCTATACAAGTTGACATATTTTTTTCGCATGAAAATTATATGAAAATGTGTTACTATATATTAAAATATCATAAAACATTTTAAATGAGACTTATGTGGTTCATATATACGAGAATCATATGAGGATCATATATATGAGAATGCATGAATATGTTTATTATATATGGCAAAATTGCCTATTTATATACTGTTCATCCACTATACAGTACTCACATGACAACTTACCTGTATATGTAACTCCAGTGGGACAGGTCTGACGTTGGGATGGAAGTTGAAGAACCCAGTAGTGGTGACACCTAGCCACTGTGACACGTCCTTGGCGTTAGACAAGGAGGAACTGAGTGACACAATCCTAATATTACGCTCCAGTTGGGACGAGATGTATCGCATACGGGAACAAATAACCTCCAGCACAGGCTGTGGAAATACAAACGTCATTTCATACAAACATAAACAATTTGGCGATACATGTATATGAAGTGTACAAGACAAGTAAGATAGACCTTAACGTTCCACATCGCAGCTGCAATCCCAGGTCTGTCAATGTAAAAAATATTGGTGCATAAACATCATATTCAATGCTTTAGTTAATTAGTATATCAGGGGTCAACTTAAGATCTGAATTTATGTATAAATGTCTACCGTCCAGCCAAAATAAATTCTCACTGGCCAGACACATACTATATACAGGGCACGAAAATTCCACTCGCCCGCTCGTATTGACGAGTGAAATTCGAATCCTGCCAGTGAAACCTATGAAGAGTAACATTTCAGTAGAAAACAACAACAAAGAAAATAGTTCTTACATAGTTAATTAAGCAATTAAATGCATTAAATAGTCGCAACTCTGTTATTCAGCGATAAAATGCAATTTAAGTCAACCGGATATTGGGAAATTGACGCATTTCCATTTTCGGACATTCTAAAATGCGGCTCCCGTTCTAATTTCACGGAGCGCGAACGTTACGGTATTTGATGTTATACAAATAACACTTTCACGGGGGAAATCTTCAAGGGCACTAGCCAGCTTTTAAGGGACTGGGACCAGGGCCTTCAGGAAGGGGAATTGCAAAAAGTATGCTGTTTTCCTGTATTGGAACGTTTTCTAATACAAAATGTTTGTGGCTTTTTTAAAGAGGAAATTTTTCACAGGAATGAATGAATGAATGAATGGTGTTTTACGGCACGTCGACACATAAATAGGTCATATTGTGCGCAAAAAATGAAAAAGGCAAAAATATATACCATGCCAGAGTAACTGTAATGGCCAAGACTGTAGTGAACTATAGAATATGAATATGAATAGTCATCTATAATACCGGTCAAAGTTTCATAATTTTCATTGATTTATATAAAGAATAAAACAACAAATTATGATGTTTCCCTTTGTTTTATTTTATATATATAATACTGTTAAATGATGGTATCTGACTACTTTGACGTATGAACTTCTACAATCAGAACAGGAAAAGTAAACATCCTATAAGGACGAGTAACATGTCAATGGCGTCCTACACGTGTATACAGTAAAATATATTTCGTCCACTGTATATACTATATACTGGCTCTATAACGATCCGTGCAATTTAACACACTTTCAGATCTGAGAACAGTTCATCCCCCTGTGTGGCCACTTCTGACTATTAGATAATCAAAATAATCTGCAATGTTACTGCACACTGAAAATGCTTAATTTCAAAGTCAGTTGTTCGTAATTATTCACTGGCTCACTGGGCCAGTTAAAGTCAAGATTCACTGGCCTGGGTCAAATCTTACTGACCTCTTAGGATCAGTGACTAAATCAAACCCTGGTTACACAGAGAATATTATGTCAGTGCCTTTTACTATCAAGTTTATTGGGCGTGGCTTAGAAAACAAAGAACAGCGAGGCTCTGTCGAGCCATACTGTGTTTTCGTGCTGAGGTCTGCCGACATCAGAATCTTAAGCAATATGAATGCCAAGGAATTCTGCATTGCTTTACCAGTCAGTGGCAAATAAAGCAAAGTCTATTATGTCACTCATTTATCAGGCAAAAACCGCATATCCACATGATAAACTAGTCTAAAACAAAGCCATGTCGGCTATTATCGGTGAAATACAAATTATACCGCTGCCATATCTTCCTACTTGGCCTATCAGAAGTTGCCTGGTATGACAAAATATTGTATAGTCAAACCTGATAAAAATACCACCTCTATCAAGAGACCATCTGCTTTAAAAAACCATCATTTCAGTTTCCCAATTTAAATTACAATACATAGAGGATCTTACATGAGTACTCATTCATTATTGAATTTATTAAACGAGTTGGCAAAATGATATAATGCGAGGCTCTTGCCGAGCATTATATCATATTTGTTATAAACGAGTTTAATAAATTCAATAATGAATGAGAACGAATGTTACATTACTCACATATCGACTTTTATTGCATTTTGACTGTCGTTTTAACACGCGAAACCGACAAACCGTGGGAATTGGATCTTACTCATCAAATTTTTTTTGACAGTGCATACTAGGCTTATTGGCATACTTATATAACTATATATGGTATATCAAAAATATAGAATGGTGTTATTCCACTCCCAAACTGTAAGTTATGTGATAAACCTGTAAATTAAAGAGACCTCCTGTTTCAATAGACCAATTCTGCTCCGTTTTTAGTGGTTTCTTAACACAGGGTTGACTGTTCATCACAAATGCACACCCATACGTACCCCGACATCCCCGCCAACCAGATGTAACTCGTCTACAACAAAGAGGTTGATGTTTTGCACATTCTTTCTCTGCTTCCATCTCCGTGACAACACGTCCCACTTCTCTGGTGTACTGATGATTATGTTACCCTGGAAACAACAGTCAGTTGCAGTTAAATGTACCACCTTAACCATTGAATGAAGTATACAACAAATATATATAAAATCTATATATAACCAGTTTATTTGAACCGATCAACTAAATAGCATAGATATTTTGGGGGAGTTTTAAGTTTTTGCATTTTGTTTCTGCATTTTGTATGTTGCATTGATTAAATATATATATATATGCTTATAAATCATTGCACTTGGGTACTCCGACATTAAATTGTGTTTGTACATGTACATTGTAATGGCTGCTGGCCTTCATGAACATTGTAATGGCTGCTGGCCTTCATGTACATTGTAATGGCTGCTGGCCTTCATGTACATTGTAATGGCTGCTGGCCTTCATGTACATTGTAATGGCTGCTGGCCTTCATGTACATTGTAATGGCTGCTGGCCTTCATGTACATTGTAATGGCTGCTGGCCTTCATGTACATTGTAATGGCTGCTGGCCTTCATGTACATTGTAATGGCTGCTGGCCTTCATGTACATTGTAATGGCTGCTGGCCTTCATGTACATTGTAATGGCTGCTGGCCTTCATGTACATTGTAATGGCTGCTGGCCTTCATGAACATTGTAATGGCTGCTGGCCTTCATGTACATTGTAATGGCTGCTGGCCTTCATGAACATTGTAATGGCTGCTGGCCTTCATGTACATTGTAATGGCTGCTGGCCTTCATGTACATTGTAATGGCTGCTGGCCTTCATTGAAATGGAGGACTGAGGTATAGTGGCAGAGCGTCGGATCCAGGACTGAAGGGTCATGGGTTTGATTCCTGCCAAGACTATATGCATTGTGTTCCTGAGCAAGAAATTTTATCTGCATTTGATTATCGTATTTACAGTATAAGTTGGGACACCGTAAGGATTTGGACAACCTCGAATTTTAGGAAAATAATTATTTTTAGTTTGGGACACATCACAAATTTCATAAAAGTTCCATAACTTGTAGTACTGTACCAGTAAGACATCGAGAGTGATTAAAAAGATTTCAGAGAGCTTCCGTTAAAATCATTGTAAAAATGAATGTTTAATTGCAATAAGAATTTACATTGTATGGTCCCAGATTGTGACCTTGACCTTTTATTGGTATGATATGGTAAGCCTGTTTTGTCAGTGACAGTACATATCCTAAGTTTATGAAGAAATATGAAAAAATTAAGAAGTTATAAGGAAAGTTATGACTACAGAAGAAGATCATACCTTGGCCAGAAGTTTGAGATCTGTGCCAGTTTCCCCTGTAAGAACTACCACCTTCTTACCCAGCTGTAGACCAAACTTGCTGTACCAGTCTGTGTACATCTGGAAAACAGGAGGAATGTTGTTAGATGTAGATCGTACAAATATTTACATTATTAATATCGGATCAATAATCAAGCACTGGTATTCCGTGAGCGGGTAATTAGATTTTCTTTTTCCACAGTTCTAGAGAAATTTCCCATTTCAATACAACTGCCAAAAAAGAAGAAAAAAAAGCTTTTGTTACAGCTTAAAAAAGTATATAATTGACCTACAATACCTTCAATAATCACTAACAAGTTTAAAAGCGCAGAGATGTTTGGTAAATCTGAAACAGGCTTCTTTTCAAGATGGTATTTTTAAAGACTATTGTACTTTTTGAAATGCCATAAACAAAGGAAAAACAAGTTTACCCCGTAACAACAACAACAACAACAACAACAACGCCCCCTTACCTGCTGTGCTAGAGGTTCCAGAGGGGTCACAAACACACAACGTCCCTCCGCGTTCTGTGAGAACATTCTGAGGACGGCAAACTCGGCACATATTGTCTTACCACTGCCCACGGGGGCCCCCACAAACACGTTGTCATCGCTGTTGTATATGGCGTTGAACACTGAAATACAGATCAAATATCATGAACTGTTGCATCATCGGGAGTAACATATACAGGGCTGTATCATTTAATTCCAAACAGACAATTGTTAACTAAGTTGGACTAACTTTAAACTTATTAGCTTAAAGATCATTTCTGAAAGCACATCTTTAGTACGACAATGGCGCGTCAGGGTAGCGCATTCACTTCTCACCATTGCTATTTGGTTTTGTAATCACCATTTTCGCGTTGTAAGAGTGATGGCATGATGGACAGCTCCCCGAGTCAAGATGATGGCGATCCTGTCTAGAGTGATTTGTTGTGTAGAGCTTGTTTTGTAATTGATGTAAAATAAAGTTTATACTTTACTATATCAACATATTTGGTTCTGTTCTAAAAACAGGCAGCTAGTTCAGAAGGAGTGCATGTTAATTAGTTTAGTATGATCATGTTCAAAATCTGATCCGGCCTTAAGTAGTTTGGAAGAGTAAGTTTTTGAGTGTTTAAAGTCATTTTCCATCACATCTGAGGCCACTTATGACGGGAGATTTTATTGGTGGTCAGATCACCCACTTATTCCTGGAAAGAAAAAGTCCTCCCACCATCTGTAAAAAGTTAACACTTTCTCACAAGTCAAGCTCACAGTGGGATTCGAAACCACAGTGGATAGCAAATTTCTGAAAACTGTCATTCGTGTGGTGAAGTGAATGTTCAAATGTTCAATACACTGCAAATACATCTTATAGCAATGCTGAGAAGAAATCGCAGCTGCAAGGACCCAACAAACAAAAGAGAACTTGGTGCCTTCAAGATACCCATGCCTGGCACTCATTATATATGCGACTAGGCCCTACTTACCTTGTGTCTGAATAGGGTTGAAGAAGGGGAATTTATCGCTGTATAGAGATTCAAAGTTGGTATTTCTGAGAGCAGATACGGGGAGGGGCTGAAGATCCAGCAGCTCTGTAGGGGGCGGGTACTTCTCCGGCAAGATGAGATGGCGGAATGATACGGGCAGTAACGTCTCTGCACCTGTATAGGAGAGAAATATAAGGTTTGAACACTGAATATTAGACCAGACTAAAAACCTGCATAAACTATTCAGAAATGGAACCATTTAAGCTGTACAGGACATATTGTCTTGGTTTTGTTTGTTTGTTTGTATGGTGTTTTATGTCATTTTCAACACATGCAATGTTTGTATGACGGTCGATTTTTTGTGGTGGAGGCAGACAACCCACTTTTCCTGGGTAGAACCAGTACTGTACAACTACCGGCCATCAGTAACAATCGACACGTTCCTCATAAGTCAAACTCCTAGTGGGATTCAAACCAGCAGTGGTATATTGAAAACACTTGATTAAAAACATTATAATAGATGACATTTAATGTTAACCCTATTCCAATCAGGTAGGTGACAAAAAATACAGGAATAACAACTTTACACTAGTTACTTACCTATCCACCTGTCTGACACCATCCTGATGAAGTACTGTGGCGGCAGAGGCTCAAAAACAGGAACAAAGAACTTCACAAAGTGCTCATCTTGGGCAAATTTGCTGAAAAAAACAACAACATCAAATACATCAAACTCTGTTATCTCAAATCTTTCCAATTGACCTTATGGCAGTTGTCAATAAAAATCCATTTCAACCAAAAAAATCAATATATTATATATTCTGTGATGAATTATAGAAATTTCCCAGTTTGAGAAAATCTATAACACATCCCTTCCTCTACTGTGCTATCTCGCCTAGTGCTCAAGATAGCACAGTAGCCAAATGTTATGAACTAAACCATAGACGTCATGATATTACTCTGCGCTGTTGCCAAAGGAGTGACAGAAGAAGGAATACTTGTGTCAAAAGACGATTGGAAAGAAATTCATTACAGAATATAGATATTATATAGTTTAATTAACATTTTTGTCGTGATACGGGAAATAATTCCCGAGTGAGAAAGATTCTTGCGATATAGAAACGATATGGTGGAGATATATAAGTGCTGGCGTAAGATCAAATATAAAACATAAACACCATCACGTGTGCTCCTTCTACACATTACTTCAAATGGGATAGATTGCAGAACCTGTATCTACCATCTACCATTTACCATGTGTGAGATATGGAGAGAACAAGGCCCTTGTATATCGCTTTTCATATACTTCATGTATTTCATCTATATAACCATGAAGAATGCACGCGAAGGAACTTTTTGCTCTTTTATATATAATGCCTTAATCAGTAGGCATTTCTAGCGTATATTTATAATAACGTCACTTACCGAGTTCGAGTCCGAAAAACAGAGACAGATCTGAGACAGATCTATCTCACTCAGGGTATTAGGATAGACATCTCTATCCAACTATTGAGAAAAATGCTTTGATTTAGGTCAGTAGACTCTAACGCCGTCATTAAATGGTAGTTTCAATATCAACAACTGTTGATTATATATTGGGCACAACTTCAACAGAACTTAATTGAATTTCATGATGCTGTACGATTTAATAGCTACATCTTCAACTAGAGCCCAGAAAACCCCAAGCTCTCATCATCCTTCCAGTTTTAATACCCAAATCCTGCTGATTATTAATAATAGCTTAAGGAAGTATTCAGTGAAATAAGAAGTATTCATTGTGCAGTATAACTTATCCTCCTCCATACCCCCTCACCCACCCAATCAGAGTACACAATACACCCACACTCCTGTGCCCCACCCCATAGATTAGTAAATATGCTTACTTTATTGTCTATCAACCCTCACCAGAGTCCACAATACACCCAGTCCTGTGCCCCTTCTCCCACAACCCACCCTAATTCCTTAGTTCAGAACATAAACTTGTTCCTTCAGCAGGAAGTATTCCTGACACAGTAATACTTGACTCTTCACGTCCTCCACCAGAATCAAAAACACTTCTCATCTCCCAAACCCAAGAGATTATTACGTAAAAATACTTACTCCTTGAGCAGGAAGTATTCATGATGCAGTATAACTTCACTGTCGACGTCCTCCACCAGAATCCAGAATGCCTCCGAGCTCCCGTGTACCTTCTCGTCCCACTGGAAGTCGGGTGTGATGGTCAGCTCCACTCTCAAGGTTGATCTAGAAATTAAATGAAATGAGTTTTATGTCCTGTTTACCCATCTTATTAGGTTATATTGGGACAGCAACCTCAGAGGAAGATGAGAAGGATGGAGTTTCCCATCAGACCAGTCTCTGCAAGGGAGAGAACCTACACGGGGCAGATTGTTAGTTTGTATGTACAGTGTTTTACGTCATTTTCAACACATGTAAGGTTATATATGACGGCCGATTTTTTTGTTGTGGAGGCAGACCACCCACTTCTCCTGGATAGAACCAGTACTGTACACCTCCCGCCAACCGTAAGAATCGACACTTTCTCACTTACTAGTCGAGCTCCCAATGGGATTCGAACACAGCAGTGAGAGGTGAGAAGGTTTACAACGCAACGTCGTTAACCACTCGGCCACAGAGAGGCTGGGCAGAGGTCTGGTGCTAGTTCTGAAGCACAATGCCTTACCCACTGACCCAACGAGACAATAGATACACGTAAAGCATGTTATTATGGGTCTGACATTTAACTGAACAACTTGTCCTGAACAATCTACTAAGGGCTTTCCATTAAAACATACCCAGGACACAAGGAAGGCAATTTAATACCCATCTGTGGGCTCAGATGTTCATTAAATTGCCTTCCTGGTGTCCTGGATATTTTTTGAAATTTGGTTCTTCAAACTCAATTTTTAATCTATGAGTTTCAGTTTCAAAAGTGCCTTCTGGGGTCCCACGTATGTTTTAATGGAATAGCCCTAATTCTAAACGTGAAGAAATAGCAATTTATTCATCAGTGGCCTAGGGAATACAATGTTGATAATTTTAAATAAAACTGAAACTGAATTGGAATTTATAGTCGCACCAACAGCTAAGGTCATATGGCGACTTTCCAGCTTCCACTGGTGAAGGAAGACCCCAGGTGCCCCTCCGGGCAATTTTCGTGCACGGGCGGGCACCTGGGTAGAACCACCGACGTTCCGCAAGCCAGCTGGATAGCTTCCTCACATAAAGATTCCAAGGCCCCTGAGGGATCGAACCTACAGCGGTGAGGGGCAAGTGATTGCAAGTCAGCGACTCTAACCACTCGGCCACGGATGCCCCAATTTAAAATAATGAACATCCATAAAAATAATTTAGACATCGAGAACAAATATAATATCAATGTTCATGTAGGTATTCAAATGAGAATTTAACTATGGGGAAAATGAGATATTGTCCTTGCAATAGGGTAAACTTCAATAGCAGGTACCAGATATGTACTAGAGTTTACACTTTTTATACCAGTGTCTCCTAGACTCCTACAAGTCTGGTGTCTGTTGATTTCAGAGATGTGTTCTTCAGTCATTACAGCAAAATGTATGACAGCAAAATGCAGTACGTGCTTCATAAAAGTTTGATTGCTTTCAGTAAATAGTTACCTTGTAATTGGCAGTATATGTACAGACAGCTCCAGCTTGGGGAACTGGTGGATGTATTTGTGTACCGTCTTGCCAAACTTGGGGATCTTGATAAGCTCTCCAATCTCATTATGGTTGAGGTCGTACAGACGCTCGAATGGCAAGTTCTTCTTCTCTATCTTCTTCACCACCTCCTCGTGAATTTTCTTGAACTGACGGAGCGGCGTCATGGACTGCCACCTGTAGGAAAGCCAATATTAACGTCGAAAAAAATAACAAGATGTTGCGAAAAAATTGCTATAAGACGGATACAAATATGTAAATAAGTTCATAAACAATAAAACATGACAAAAGCATTGTTTAAACTAGTGTTTGCTTTGTTTCTTATCAATAAAACCTTCAACATGTGTGTGGTAATGTAACAGTGTTGACTCTTTCATACCTATGTTCGTGGATGATAATGTCCACAATTAACCATAACTTAGTTTTATCAATTTTTATTATAATAAACATAGAACTATCGTTTGTTAATATAAACCTGTTTATAAAATTTGTTTTGATTTAATCTTTTCTTTTCACAAAAGACAATAAATAAGGGAACAGGGACCATTACAGTATCAAGTTTTCTTAACAGACACAAAAAAAACTTCAAATTTATGTAAACACTATAATGCTAACTTACATCCTCTTATCCACCATTTTACACAGGGCCAAGGCCTTGTCTGTCAGCTGGGCCCAGCCCCTGTGTAGCACGATCTCAAATATGGCGCGCATCAATCTGCTGGCAGACTGCGTGACGTACACCATGTCCGCCATCAGTGCGAACCCCTCCAGCTTGAGCTGAGAGATGTAGGCCTGGAGCAGGACGTTCACCTTGGCACTCGGCTCCTCTATACTCTCCTTGATAGGGATGGGAACACGCTCCAGAAGTTTCAGTAGCTCCAACTTCTCTTCCTAAAGTTAACATGGTAACTTATATTAATATACAAATAGTCATTATTTTGACTCTAAACTATAAATTGTGAGATACAGCAATAGCAGTGAGCCTTTAGTCCGGAATGCCAGCTTGCTGTAGATAATTTAACTGTTAAAACTAAAATCATCCTGAATCTAAGAATTCCAGATAGTAGTCTGGAATGCCAGCATATTGTAGATAATTTAACTGTTAAAACTTAAATCATCCTGAATCTAAGAATTCCAGATAGTAGTCTGGAATGCCAGCATATTGTAGGTAATTTAACTGTTAAAACTTAAATCATCCTGAATCTAAGAATTCCAGATAGTAGTCTGGAATGCCAGCATATTGTAGATAATTTAACTGTTAAAACTAACATCAACCTGAATCAAAGAATTCCAGATAGTCTGGAATGCCAGCATATTGTAGGTAATTTTACTGTTAAAACTAACATCAACCTGAATCAAAGAATTCCAGATAGTCTGGAATGCCAGCATATTGTAGGTAATTTTACTGTTAAAACTAACATCAACCTGAATCAAAGAATTCCAGATAGTCTGGAATGCCAGCATATTGTAGGTAATTTTACTGTTAAAACTAACATCATCCTGAATCAAAGAATTTCAGATAGTCTGGAATGCCAGCTGCTCACAAACTTATTAGAGGTCAATGGCATTTTTTACTTGATACCTTTTTTGTAACAGGAGTTGAATATATCATTGTTTACCACCACAACATGCAGTTTAGAGCTATTCCATTAAAACATACCCAGGTCCCAGGAAGGCAATGTAATAAACATATATTAGTGGACCCTGTTCTCCGAAATTTGGTTCTTCAACCTCAATTAGGCATCTATGGGTGGGTGTTCAGTTTCAAAAGTGCCTTCTTTTAAGCAACAATACCCTGGTATTCTAATACCCTGTTAGTAACTGTCTCACTAGTGATCTGGGTCCGGTTTTATGAAACACCTTACGACAATTTTGATTGTAAGTTAATTTCTTAAATTCTTTACTTTGATTTACAATTCACAAATCAACGCGTTTTCATTTTGTTTTCTTATACATTTGATAATTCTGCACATACTGCACATATAATTGTCTACATTGAATGCTTAGGTGCAAACATGTAAACAGTTTTAAAATGTGAGTCTTATCGTAAGATGTTTAATAAAACGGAGCCCTCGTATTCTTAAACAAGATGATTGTATATGTAACATAAATATTAACAAATGAAGTGATCCTTAAACTAGAGAATTGAAATGAATTATTTAATGCCTCATCAACACATGAGAGAGAAAGAAAGGATCTACAGGAATACAGGAAAACTACTTTTAAAATCTAATACATTCTTATGTTTCTTTAACTTGCTGAAAGGACAACTCCAATACACAGCACTGCCCGGTTTACGTCCCTATCAACAAATTAGGCTTGGAAAAGTATCTTGCCTAAGACACACACAAGTAACCCAATGGCTAAACTAGATAAAACACTGCATGACAGGTACCTGTCAGCTTTAAAATTGATAAATTGAATTCATTTTGTAAAAACCATCAAGTTTGCGAATCAGATATAAACTTACCTCTCTGACGGTGATGTATTTGAACTCTGACGACAGCGAGAACACGCGGAACAGTTCTATCTCACTGAGAGTGGGTTTCAACAGCTGGTTGTACGTGGCGATGGTCTCGTGCGTCAGGTAGTAGTGACTCGCTATACGACCAAGTTCCGTCACCTGTGATTGTTTAATTGCAGATGTACAACTATATGTATATCTATGTTAACAAATGGAATGTTATATTGCTATAACAAACTTCAGATGTCCATTCCAAAGTTTTTGAGAACTTTTCTAGAACCAAAAACGTTAAATTAAAGAAATGATTACCAGTTAATAGCAAACGGCCCAAATGTTCAACACGTTACTCTGAGTGTCTGAATGCAACTATAGCATATGGAAGATAAGAAATTTGGAAGATTCGTTTATGCAGTGCTGGTGTACTGGTCAGTAATAACATATTTTGGTTTTGATAGAACATATCAAAGACAAGAAACATATATTATGTGAGCTTTGATCTAGTATTTCGTCTAGAATAGCATTTAACATCAAGTGCACAGCAGAGGGTGTCTTTTCAGTTGACTAAATTTTAGTATGTGGATAGCCAGAGATCCTTAAATACACAAACGTCATTTGAATTTTATGTCTAGAGGTATTTGAAATTTTTGTATGGATAGTAATGAATAGCAGGTTTCCTAAAACTCCTGGGGCCTGTTGTATGAAACATATTTGACCGTCAAATTATTAAATTTACTGCTATATTTTAACTTAAACAAATGAATAGATTTTCTTCAAACCACCTAATACATATATTGTTCATGCAAAATTTCTACCCTTCATTGTTTGCTTTAAATGCTTTTAAGCAAATGGAAGGTGGTATTTTATTTTGACTTGGTTAAAATGATTGTAGGTCGTTTAATAAAAACAGGGTCCTGCAGAGCAGTCGAATAAGACGTTAGTACCTGTCTCAATATAAATATCACAATTATTGGTGGTAGGTTTGATATGAAAAAATATATACCTGGAAACTGCCTGTTTTCTTGTCATACTTGACAAGGTTATGTTTGTCCAGCAGGCAAGCGGCAGTATGGACGAGATCTTTGCGTCGCTGGTGGAGCAACGGGTCTTCCTTCAAATTATCGTGACTCACACCGTACAATGTCGGCGACCTCAACATACGTATGTACAGATATGTATAACCTGGAAGTAGTAGTTTGAACAGTTGACAACTTGTAAATCGGCAATGGCAAACAGAAAAAACAACACTTTGAAATCGGAAAATAAATGCCATGAATTACAATTTAAATGAAATTAGATGACACTTGATCATGATGTCATCTGTATATTTCATTTTAGCGATGATTCCGAGCACAGACCTAATAAAGACAGATTGGACACTATGAAAATTATCTTAATTTCACGTGGCACAATGCAAACATTTCACAAAATATTTCCCAACTTTAAACACACATATCATGAAGAGTTTTATAGATACTAGTTTCATTCCTGCCAAATCCCACCACCAATTTAATTTTCTTTTCAATGATAGTTTCTTGTTTATTCTTACATTTAGAGCAAAAAAGGAGTTTGATGGAAACTTTGTCTATGTCAAAACCTTGATTTTCAAGAGAAAAGCGAAAAATTATGACATTTTTAACTTAAACATCTTTTTATACAATTTCTTATTTTCAAAATATACATTATTATAATCCCATTTAGCTATTCACTATGAATCTTTTGAATGTATTTTCATCAAAATCAGTGAATGCTTGAGAGAGAAGATAGAAGGAAAAGTTAAGGTGCCATGCAATATTTTGGTTACTTCATTAGTTCAGATAGGAAGTTTCCTATCTGTTTATTAATTTGTCCGTGTTCTGAGTTAACAATGCTGACCTGTAACTTCACAACAAAATTATTTTGTGTATGTCATTGTTTGCACTGATTTATTATGCCTAAGAACAATGTTCATCGTTAAATTGTAAGGCAACAATTAAATGACTAACATTAATCAAATATATGATAAATGATGGCAAATAATGACCCATTTCTATGCACAAAAAACGACTGGAAAAATTGGTGAGGTTGAATTGTTAATTACTGTGATTTTGCAGTGGGAAAAAACAAGGGAACACCCAAATACTTCATTAGGAGTCCATCCTCTTACTACCCAGACACCCTACGGTCAAATTACAGCTCAAGTTAATCCTTGTTGTCCAGCTAAAATGCTGTATATTATAATAGACTGCCATACTTTCAAGTTATACCAAAATTGTTGTGGTAATAATGTCAACTTTATAAAATATATGCATCGCCCAGTTGATAGGGCGGTGGACTGTTTCCCTTGGCCTTGCGCATCAGATGGGGACGTAAACTGGGTGGTTCTGTGTACTGGTGTTTATTCTTTGAGAATGTTAAAGAACCATAGGAATCTATTTGTTACTAAGAGTAGGGCAGGTTCTCCAATTGCTATGTATCCTTTCTCTCTCTCTCTGGGGCAGCCCTAAATAATCCATACTGTGTTGATGAGCAGTGAACCAACATTCCATTCCTCTGTGTCAGCCATGCTGCACAAGTGACACCAATTATAACCCATCTGAGTGCCTTACTCACCTAGCCAATCAACAGCCTCTTTCACATTCTGGACGGTTCCCAGAACAACCTCCGCGTTCAGATTGTCGGCCATCTTGCCTATAAACTGACTCTCGATTGGTAACTGCTGGTTCATCAGGGACAGGTAGTACTGTAGCTCGCTGTGATTGGTCAACATTATACCCTCCCCCTTAGTGTCATACTGCGGACGACCTGCACGCCCCAACATCTACAAATATACATCCACATGGTTAAACAAGGACGGGTAATATACATGGTACAACAGATACCTAAATATTGTGAAGTTTTATTTGGTGGTCATGAAATTTGTCGTTTCCAATTCTGAAAAACAAAAAGCATTATCGGTAAGTAAGTTAATGACTTTCAGTGCTAAAACGTGCTATATTAAAACACCAATAATGGCTGTGCTGCCCTATAATAATGACATGTGTCACGTCAGGTGTCAAACTTTGCAATTCATCATGGGTCAGTTAACACACTTACTCTGCAGGTGATATAAAAGGTCAGTTAGTAGAAACTATTTCTCACTTAAGAGAATCATTAATAACACAGACACTTTTTGGTTGATGTACTGTAGCGCAAAGTCTGCTTCTTTACAGGCAATCTAATTTGAATTCTGGCCAATGCCATCTTTGTGTGAAATAACCATGTTAAAAAATTCACATAAATGTTCAGATATAATTTTTAAAATAATAAAGTATTTTTAATATATTTTATTTTTAATACATAATCTTCTGCTAGTAAAGTGCATGGACACAAGCTTGTTTGAAAATCTTATACACAAGACCATTCCAACTAGGGTTTTCAACGTCTTTAACTGGTCATTCAATACTAGAAGAATGTTCCACGGCACACTTGTGTCGCCTGCATGTGCGTATTTTAGAAAGGACAATTTAACAAAAAGTTTGAATACAATGGTGCAATCCTTCATGAATTATGGAGCTCAGATTATTTTTGAAGTGTTATTTAATGAAAAGGGGCATACATGTGCATTGGAAATTAAACTGATAAGGAAAACTGTATAAAGTTTCATGACCATAGGTCAATATTTTGGAAGTTATGGGCCTGGTTCAGTTGCAGGTTAAAAGTTATATGAAAAGGGGCATAACTCTGGCAAAATGGAAGTCAAGAGTTATTGGACACAGGGGTCGAATTTCACAAATTTAGCCACTAGCTAAAAATATCCAGTGACTAAAAAATCTACTAGCTAAAATCGGTTCTCACTAGCATTTTTATTCAAGTAAAAACGGGATGTAAATTCTGTTTCAAAATAGTGTTTTATTATATGTAAGACGTTTATTATGTGATAACTGACTATATACTAGACTGTCACTGTACAGTACTGTTTACTGCACTGTTTCATTTGTTTGTTATAATTTATTATTGATTATTGTGTTGATGATAAGGTAATTTTCCTGTATGAAACTATGAATTGTGAACCTTACCTTTCTCTGCGTTCACTCGAATCCATTTCGTCATTTTGTCCTTTGGAAAACGAAGTGATTTTGCGATAATAATTGATTGTGTAAAGTCCCGAGTTATCTTACCGGAAGTTGATATCGATTCATTACGTATAGACGCTTGCATAGTCTTGTTAACTGGATAAGCGTCAATCTGATACAGACTGCATTTACTTATTTTCGTTTCACAATGAAGTTACGCAAGTAATCGTGGAATTGGAGAGAGGTTTGACTACTTATGTCGTCGGACCATTTGTTGGTTCTGTCAGTCTGTCGTGGGTGATATTCAATCAAGTGTGTGTTATTTATTTCTACTCGCAGAAAAAAGCAAGTGCTCGAAATTTTCAGTAGCAATCTGAAAAATCAACTCGCATTTTGCGAGTCCGTAAGAGTGAAATTCGACCCCTGGGACATGTGGAAAGACATCCTTAGGTTGAGATGTGTGACGTTCCATGAACATAGGTAAAATACTTTTCAAGTGGCCAAGGTTAGGTTGCAGGTTAAAGTGTGACGAATGAACCAAAACAACGGACAAAGTGATCCCTAAGTGTCTGCCATGCTATGCAAAAAGTAAACCACTATTCATTAGTTTATTACTTTATTTGGATTAGCTTTTCATTTATTGCTCGATACTAATTTAAAATATTGTACCTGCATGACATCTAGAGCACTGAGCTCCACCCATCTTCCCTTCTCTGGGTTGTATATCTGCGTTCCCTTGATGATGACAGTGTGGGCGGGAAGATTGACACCCCATGCCAGGGTTGATGTGGAAACCAACACTTGCACGTGTCTGTCGGCAAAAAGATCCTCCACCAAAGCTCTGTCTACCCTGTAACACATGAATGATTATAAGTTTCATTTGTTTTAAACCGAAAGTGGGGATGACCTATTAAATTGTAACACCTTTGTCTGAAGTTTGTAATCGGGAGCTGAAGCAGGACAAATGCCCTTTTAAACCTTCAGTTATTTGTAGAGGGACTCTCTAAAAGGCTCTTTAAGCAGAACGCACTAGTACTTTTTAACTTAGGATATCGTTAATTGTTCTTGCATTTAATTAATGCCTATTTGATGCATTTATTTAGTAATTCTAGTAATACCTATGAAATTGGGGTAAGATGCCTGGACATTGTAAACAGCCAGTCAAAATACAAAATGTCATCACTTCTGGTAAAATTTCATTTTGATTCTTAACATAAGTTATTTTCCTTTTTCTTGACAAGTAGGTCATTTGTCAAAAGGATTAATTTCATTTTGTTTTGTAACTTCACTATACACGTATTGTATCCAAATGATCATAGTTCAATACAGTGTTGCTTGAATGTTGAAGTTCTGTCTAGGTTTGACAGTGTAATATAGCACTAAGATATGTACGACAACCATTATGATAGAGCACTGACCGTAAAATATAGCACTGACTGTGTAATATAGCACAGATTGTATGATATAGCACTGACTGTGATATAGCACCGACTGTATAGTATATAGCACTGACTGTATACTATAGCACTGACTGTAATATAGCACTAACTGTATAATATAGCACTGACTATATAATATAGCACTGATTGTAATACAGTACTGACTGTAATATAGCACTGATTTTATAATATAGCACTGACTGTAAAATATAGCACTGACTGTATAATATAGCACTGACTGTATGGTATAGCACTGACTGTATAGTATATAGCACATACTGACTGTATAATATAGACTGACTGTATAGTATATAGCACATACTGTATTATATAGCACAGACTGTATTATATAGCACTGACTGTATAATATAGCACTGACTGTATAGTATATAGCACTGACTGCAAAATATAGCACTGACTGCAAAATATAGCAATGACTGTATAGCACTGCCTGTATAATATAGCACTGCCTGATATAGCACTGCCAGCACAATATAGCACTGACTGTAAAAAGGCACTGACTGTATAATATAGCACTGACTGTAATATAACACTGACTGTACAGTATATAGAACTGACTGTATAATATAGCACTGACTGTATAGTATATAGCACTGACTGTATAGTATATAGCACTGACTATATAATATAGCACTGACTGTATAGTATATATCAATGTCTAAATAATATAGCACTGACTGCATAATATAGCACTGACTATATGATATATCACTGACTGTATAATACAGCATTGACTGCACAACATAGCACTGCCTAAGATATGAACGACAACTCACTTGTTCATGCCAGCGTGATGTATGGCAAAGCCGTATGGCAGCAGGTCCTTCAGCTCCAGGTTCTTCACCTGCTCCGACTCTACTCGGAGTACTCCAGTTGAGACGGACCCTTCCTTAAGGAACATACCCAGCGTGTCCTTCTCCAGGCACATGTCTCTGATGGCCCTCGCCGTCTTACCCGTCTCCTTTCTCGAGTGTACAAACACCAACACCTACAATGCAATCGAAGCGTTTAAAACATAACTGCAGATGCCGTACCTACAGGACTTACCTTTGATGTATTTAAATGCAGCCATATTGACGTTAGTTTTCTTAATAGAGTTTTCTTAATAGTCTTTACCTCCATATTAAAGGATGGTTAATAATACCTTGCAAACAATTTGTTGCTAAGTAAAATGGCCATGAATCGCTCATTGAAGAACCTAGTCCATTGTAGACACTTGCAACAGTAACTGCAGTTGGTGGGGTAAATAGAGGTCTGGTATGTCCAGCGATTGCCAGCCCTTGTAAATACGGAAATCCGCCATACCAAACTTAAGACAATAAATAGGATGATTGAGGCACTGTACAGTACATAACTGAAGATTTGGGCATATACCTGAATTTCGCCAGAATGTTTCATAACTTTGTAATCTGCAACTTTGTTCCGATTTGGAGTTTTATGCTATACCTGATTTTTTCCAGCATGCTCCATAACTTTCTCGTACACAATCTCGTTCATTATTTGGAACCTCTTGATGGGCTTCTTCTCGGTGATGCCGATAAACTGCTGTTCCAGAGGCACGGGTCGGAAACTGTTGTCAAAGAAGAACAGGCCCTCTGACGGCTCTACACGTAGAAACGTGGCTACATCTTCGTAGTTGGGAAGCGTGGCACTAAGGCCAACCAAGCGGACATCTTCCTGTGTAGTTTCTATGTTACGGATGGTTCTGAAGGGAGATAACACGTGTTAAGCATCGAGAATTGCTGCTTGTATGCATGAACTAATCTGATTGATTGAATTGGTTTTTATAGTCGCACCAACAGCTAAGGTCATATGGCGACTTTCCAGCTTCCATTGGTGGAGGAAGACCCCAGGTGCCCCTCCGGGCAATTTCGTGCACGGGCGGGCACCTGGGTAGAACCACCGACGTTCCGCAAGCCAGCTGGATAGAACTAATCTGAGAATTTCTGACTTTTATGAATGTACATAATTTGAGAATTTCTGGCTTGTATGCATGAACATAATTTGAGAATTTATGGTTTGTATGCATGTACATAATGCTTGAATGCATGAACATAATTTGAGAATCTATGGTTTGTATGCTTGTACATAAGTTGAGAATTTCTGGCTTGAATGAATGTACATAATTTGAATATTACTGGTTTGTATGCATGGACTTAATTTGACACTTACTGGTTTGTATGCATGTACATCATTTGAGAATTACTGGTTTGTATGCATGTACATAATTTGATAATTACTGGTTTGTATGCATGGACAATTTGAGAATTTCTGGCTTGTATGCATGTACATAATTATCAACTCCAGCTGCATTGTTGTTAATATGACTTCATTATTTGGCCGCATTACTGGGAGTTATACTGGAAGTAACAAGTGCAGTGTTTTGGGCCGCATCTCAAACCCATATTCTGTTGATTTATATAAGACAAGCTCACAAACCACTAGATCACTGCATCTCCTTGTAAACATAATGAAGTTGAATGTTTTTTTACTTTTCTTTTTACTTAAGGTACACTGTATAAGTTAATAATACTACATGCAGAAATAAGTTAGAAAGTCATATTTCCGTGGATTTATAGAAACATTCAACATACCTTGCGACTAGGGACTCCAATACAGGACCTCTCTCGTCGTGTAACAAGTGAACTTCATCCTAGATTAAAGGAAACAAACATACTGATAAGCATAAATTACCACAGTCCCACAACCCTTAGGGATGATCCAATGATCCAACTAGCCATTTGAAGAGTGAGATTTTAAAACAAGATCAAGATTTTCTTTTTATTTGTCAGAGACAATTTGTTATTCAACTGTGAAATTTATTGGCCATACTGATGTTTGTTTTGTTTTCAGGACCACCTCTGGCGGTTTTATTCTTTACGCCACCCCTTTCGTCCAATGAAAAATCTTGGAGCCAAATTGGAGCCACTTAGGCAAACGTTTAAATCAATTTGATTATCCCCACATTTTTTCAAAAAAAGACACAGGGAAAATGTTATCCCATCCATCTGTGTGTTCGTGCGTAACTCGAAATATCTTCTCATACACAGGAGTACAAACTTAAACATTTTGGTAAATGATTGTAATATATATGTAGATGTGCAACAGGGTATTAAAATGTTCCCCTGGGGCAGGGCTAGGGAGGTTGGGAGTGATTTATAATTATTCCTACATGCTTAACAGTAGGAGTGTGAAATTGTGTATTATCGTTGCCTCAATACATAACGTTGCCTCAATACATAATGTAATGGGTTTTTGCGTGGGCTTCATGGGGCAAGCCTTTATGTTGAACCATATAATAATACTGAGAATGAATAACAATTAACATTTATAATAATTAACAACTATTTATTTCTCTTTGTGAGGTTTTAGTGGTACCTATATCCCTTTTTGTAGCAGGGACTCACACCACACCACAGTGTTTTCTATACTAATGCCTCGACAGACGTGGGAAAAGGTTCTACCCATAGAAGTGAATACTGCAAATGAAACACAGGTTTCTGTTTTCTTAGTTTTAATCCCAATCCTTTAGCTTTTGCTAAGACTTGCAATAAAGTGACCTACTAATCCTGAATGTGCACTGGATAAGACGTACAATGTTTAATCGCACGCAAAAACTGATGACAAAAATGTGTTAGAAGGCTGGTTTTTTAGTACCCTGTAACACTGAGTGTATATATTTTATAAGAGTGCCTTTGCCAATAATTCTGATTTTATTTCTTTCATTTCCAATATTTCCCGAAAATGGAAGATGATTGTTGTTGTTCTTGACACCAAATATGTGTACTCGCATCTTCTATGCATGATCTAGGACAGGACATCCTGGACAAACTTTGCCTCTCATGCATTAATATTAATGGCCCTAATTAGGCGATTGCTTTGGCATAATGTAGATATAATGCTGGATCATAGGACAGAGGGGTTCAAGGGTTATTTCAATGGATTTATAGATCAGATATATTACAGACATTGGCAATATTCCTGCACAAGTAGCAATCATACATTTTTTTTATGGCTTCCTTAATTCGAGGCATTGGCGAATGCCACTTTCGGTACGTTTTGATTTCTTTGTTCCCCTCTCACACACTTATTATTATAGCTTTCTTTCAAATCGATAAACGGGAACACAACTAATGATTACTTACAAAGATCATAAGTCTGACAAGCTGTGTGTACGTCCTCTCCCCACCCTTTCTCGTGATAATATCCCATTTCTCCGGGGTACAGATAATAATCTGGGTCGCGTTGATCGCCTCCTTCGTCATCTGCGAGTCACCCGTCAACTCGCCTACATTTATACCATATGACTTCAACCTCTGGAAGTGCAAAATTGAAGTAAACTCAGCCACTGTCAATAAATTACTTAAACATAATGGAAACACATGTGGCATATCAATCTAGCAGGGTCTTCCACAGATGGTTATGGGAGAGGGGTATTCATTCACAGCAAATTTCGGTTAAACAAATAAACTAAAAAATATTTTTTTTATGGAAATTCAGATACTATATTATTCAACCTGGTTGGTATACTTACTTCAGCGACTAAATGGCTGTTATAACAGATCAATACTCTTTAATATTTTTTTACTTAATAAAAAATAAACAGTTTGTAATTGCATCATGATCGATTTTGAAAAGTTAAGGGATAGTGGCAAGAATTTAAGGAGTAGTGGCAGAATTAAGGAGTGGTGGCAGAATTAAGGAGTGGTGGCAGAATTAAGGAGTAGTGGCAGAATTAAGGAGTGGTGGCAGAATTAAGGAGTAGTGGCAGAATTAAGGAGCAGTGGCAGAATTAAGGAGTGGTGGCAGAATTAAAGAGTAGTGGCAGAATTAAGGAGTGGTGGCAGAATTAAGGAGTAGTGGCAGAATTAAGGAGTGGTGTTATGGAGTGGTGGCAGAATTTAAGGAGTGGTGGCATAATTAAGGAGTGGTGGCATAATTAAGGAGTGGTGGCAGAATTAAGGAGTAGCGCCGGAATTAAGTAGTGGTGGCAGAATTAAGTAGTGGTGGCAGAATTAAGGAGTAGTGGCAGAATTAAGGAGTGGCAGAATTAAGGAGTAGTGGCAGAATTAAGGAGTGGTGTTAAGGAGTGGTGGCAGAATTTAAGGAGTGGTGGCAGAATTAAGGAGTGGTGGCAGAATTAAGTGGCAGAATTAAGGGGTAGTGGCAGAATTAAGGAGTGGTGGCAGAACTAAGTGGCAGAATTAAGGAGTGGTGGCAGAATTAAGTAGTGATGGCAGAATTAAGGAGTAGTGGCAGAATAAAGGAGTAGTGGCAGAATAAAGGAGTAGTGGCAAGCACCTGTTTGAAATTAAGGAGTAGTGGTCACTATGCCTTAATGGCCTGGGGAAGACAAATCTATCTTTAAAAGATGTATCCCTAAAATTTTGATATTAATTTAGATTTTAAATTCAGACACTTCTATTATCAATCTGGGCAATTTTTAATCACAAATATTCATGACAAATTGTTTCTTTACAACAGACCACAACTCAAATATTTAGAGACACTATTATGACAAGAAAAATGCACACTTTCAGAATCCGCCTTTTTTTCATCTTTTAAACAATGACAAACAACTGTAAGAAAACGTAAGAAAATATTGACATCTTACCGATGAGAAGTTGCCCACCATCTCCTGTACGAGTGATTTCATTGGTGCAACATATATAATCTTGAACTCGTCCACGTTAATTGTGCCGTCCGAGTTGACATGTTTGCCAATCTCTCGTAACATTGTCAGGAGAGCCACATTTGTTTTACCAGCTCCCTTAAACACAGAAAGGAAACAGTTCGACAGGTTTTAAAACGTGCTCAAAGAAGTCGCTGCTGTGAAATTATTTCAGTATCTCAATAGAGGTGTGTGTGTATAAAATGATTTAATAAACAATAATTATTAAAATAACCCAGATGAGATGCATAAATTGGTGCTCAAATTGGTGCTTCATCCACAATATCATAAATGAAGGGATCAGGGTTCCCACCCTTATTGGAAGGCCAAATTCAAGGACTTTTCAAGGACCTTTTTTTCCCTCCAAGATTCAAAGACTAATATTCGTGCAAGCGACACGCCCAAAACAGCAACAAATATTCCAGGAACGCACAATAGCCATTTGGGATGAACAGCAAAAATCCAGAATTTAAGGACTTTCAAGTACCTTAACAGATTTTCAAGTACGTTCCAGGCCTTTAATATTTTTTTTTCAATTTTAAGTACTTTCAATGATTTCAAGGACCCGTGGGAACCCTGAGGGATATTCTATTAAAACATACCCGGGACACCAGGAAGACAATTTAATGAACATAAAAGGATGGACCCTATTTTCCGAAATTTGGTTCTTTAAACTCAATTTTGCATCTATGGGTGGGTGTTCAATTTCAAATGTGCCTGCCTGGTGTCCCATGTATGTTTTAATGGAATAGCCCTTAAACATTTTAATGGAATAGCCCTTATACACATTTTAATGGAATAGCCCTTACACAAATAGCATCTCCGTGGCCGAGGGGTTAATGATGTTGCGTTGTAAACCTTCTCGCCTCTCACCACTCTGGGAGCTCAACTTGTGAGGAAGTGTTGATTCTAACGGATGGCGGGATGTGTACAGTACTGGTTCTACCCAGGAAATGTGAGTGATCTTCCACTACCACAAAAATATTGACCGTCATGTATAACCTTACATGTCTTGAAAATGACGTAAAGCACCATTCAAACAAACCTTATACACATTTTCATCACAGAACAAGTCAAACTTTTAAACATTCACTGGTTTTCCCAAACAGCTGGGCAAATCTTACTACATATAGTGTACACTTGCCAACTAAGAGAAATCTTACTACATATTGTGTACACTTGCCAACTAAGAGAAAAAGAGAAAGCTTACTACATATAGTATACACTTGCCAACTAAGAGAAATCTTACTACATATAGTGTACACTTGCCAACTAAGAGAAATATCTTACTTCATATAGTGTACACTTGCCAAAAAAGAGAAAGCTTACTACATATAGTGTACACTTGCCAACTAAGAGAAAGCTTACTACATATAGTATACACTTGCCAACTAAGAGAAATCTTACTACATATAGTGTACACTTGCCAACTAAGAGAAAGCTTACTACATATAGTGTACACTTGCCAACTTAGAGAAAGCTTACTACATATAGTGTACACTTGCCAACTAAGAGAAAGCTTACTACATATAGTGTACACTTGCCAACTAAGAGAAATCTTACTACATATAGTGTACACTTGCCAACTAAGAGAAAACTTACTACATATAGTGTACACTTGCCAACTAAGAGAAATCTTACTACATATAGTGTACACTTGCCAACTAAGAGAAAGCTTACTACATATAGTGTACACTTGCCAACTAAGAGAAAGCTTACTACATATAGTGTACACTTGCCAACTAAGAGAAATCTTACTACATATAGTGTACACTTGCCAACTAAGAGAAAGCTTAAAACTACTTCATCAAGCCCTTTGATTTTTGCTATTTAATATTTTGGAAAACTTCAGTACACAGGCAGAATTCAATATTAAAAATGAATTTGATGCAAAAGGAAAATAACGTATCTTTTACAGAGATGTCCTCCTATTTTCAATGACATTCATTTATTGGAATCCAAACAAAACATAATAATTTTACATGATGAAAAGATGGCTTACAGTGGGGGCACACAACAATAGATTCTGGTCCGTTTCCATGGCAGCCTTGAACAATCTGCTCTGTATACGGTTGAGTGACTTGAAGCCTTCAAATGCTGGCTGCGAATACTTTGGTAGTCTGTCTATGTTCACCAATGTCTGAAAGGTCAAAAGTATAAAGATGTTGCGTTTCAGGATTCATAACATTTTATGACAAAAGCACTGGTTAGCATAACAAAACTACAACTACATGTATATAAACTCTTGCGTTAATAAAGAAATACATTTTACTCTAATAAATGATTTTAGTTATTTCAAAATCTCAACTGATTTTAAAGAGACACAGAAATCTCGACTTATTTATACTGGTTTAAAATGTGTCCCTCGACATATTTATGGAATGTCAAATTTAACATTTAACGTAAAGCTGCATGCAAATATTATGAGATTATTTTACAGTGTTGAGTACAATACTGAATTTTATTGGACGAGTACCCAGCAGACATAATCCATATTTAGACGAGGTGAATGGATGAGGCGAAGCGGAGTCCAAATATGGATTATGTCTGCTGGGTAGGAGTCAAATTGAATTCAGTATTTAGTATTATACTCAACACTGTAAAATTGTCACATCTCTATAATTTCAACCAAGCATTGTATTTGTAGTTTCTAGCTACACCCATTTTTAATTCCAAATTGATTTTCTTTTTTTAGTGTTTGAATGTGTATTTTTAAAATCTTCAATTTCGTCTTCTGTCAACATTGTTCAACTTGCAGATGAACACAGTGAAGGGAGATAAATCGTGATGACTTATTGAGTTTAACTATTAGAGTTGTTTTCTCATAGTACAAACTACAGAGTACAAAATATGGAATAAGAATTTTGGACTCCACATCTATTAAATAACTCTAGATACCAGACTTGAGTATAATATGAAATTAATATAACGTTTTTGAATTTAAACACCTGTTTTGAGCACAATAGTGGAAATATAGGATTGTCACTTGGTAAAAACGACAGGAAGAGATTGGTTAGAATTATAGAGGTGTGAAATAAAAAATGTTATTAACATAGCTACGGAGGATTATAACACATATTCAAAATCATATTACAACAATCTTCCAAACTAATTTCACAAATTGATTTGTACCCTACCTCATCAGAATCAAACGGTTGAGGTTTGAGTGCCGGTACGTGTACTTCCTCGTATCCTTTCCTCTGTTTACGGAATGATCCGTCGGGTAGCTGGCACTTCTTGTTGGCCATCAGATGGCTGCCATGGCTGAACGACAGGTCGTCCAGGTCTAACATGTTCACATAGCCCAGCTCCTGACGAGACAAAATACACAGTGGGTATAAGTATATGTACATAACCAAACCGACATGTTTACTGGCAGATAAAATACCAAGAATGTATAGGTATATTATCACATAAAAGGGTATCTAAGATTGCAATAAAGCTGTGACATCCAATTTGGAAGAATTGGTGTCAATCGTAACAAATACTAATTAAAGCTGTCATAATGTGCTTCATTTTACCAAACATGTTCTAGGTTAGGTTGCCGGTTTAAAATTTCATGAAAAGGGGCATAACTCTGCCGAAATGAAAGTCAGAGTTATTGGACATGTCAATGGCATTGAATAATTGATAAGGAAGAATTGTACATAGTTTTATGACCGTAAGTTATGAGCTAGGTTATGTTGCCAGTTAAAATTCTATGAAAAGGGGTAATGACATTCCTTGGGATAAGTTGAAGATGTTTATGAAGTTTAATGAATATATTGTTAGGTCAATTGCTTTTGAAGTTGTGGCCAGTTATGAGCTTTGCAGATACAACTCTGCCAAATTGAAAATCAAGAGTTATTGGACATGTTACATTCCTTGGAGTAAGATGAAGATATGTGTAAAGTTTCATGAACACACTTTCAGTTACGACCAAAGTTAGGCTGCAGGTTAAACTGTGACAGACGGATGACGACAACGAGACAAAGTAATCCCTAAATGTCTGCCATGCTCTGCAGATGATTCTCCATCTGTATAATGAAGACGACCACATATCCAACAAACCTGTGTATCGTCAGTGTCCATAGCCTCTATATCTGCAGCAACACGCGACTTCCTGGCCTGGTCCCGACGTGACCTTTCCTCCGTGACTATATCCTCCTTGTCAGTGGCCTGGAGGGCCTGAAGAATCTTCACAAGTTCCGGCTCGCTCTCCATTCTCTGCTCTATCTCAACTTTCTCTTCCTCGTTCTGTGACTGGGCCAACAATGTGCAGTACAAAACTGGAAAATACACAGTACAGGACAGGTCAGTCATGTGCAGTACAAAACTGGGAAATACATAGTACAGGACAGGTCAGCAATGTGCAGTACAAAACTGGGAAATACATAGTACAGGACAGGTCAGCAATGTGCAGTACAAAACTGGGAAATACATTGTGCAGGACAGGTCAGCAATGTGCAGTAAAAAACTGGGAAATACACAGTACAGGACAGGTCAGCAATGTGCAGTACAAAACTGGGAAATACATAGTACAGGACAGGTCAGTCATGTGCAGTACGAAACTGGGAAATACATAGTAGAGGACTGTTCAGCAATGTGCAGTACAAAACTGGGAAATACAGTGTACAGGACAGGTCAGCAATGTGCAGAACTAAACTGGGAAATACAGTGTACAGGTCAACAATGTGCAGTACAAAACTGGGAAATACATTGTGCAGGACAGGTCAGCAATGTGCAGTAAAAAACTGGGAAATACACAGTACAGGACAGGTCAGCAATGTGCAGTACAAAACTGGGAAATACATAGTACAGGACAGGTCAGCAATGTGCAGAACTAAACTGGGAAATACAGTGTACAGGACAGGTCAACAATGTGCAGTACAAAACTGGGAAATACATTGTGCAGGACAGGTCAGCAATGTGCAGTAAAAAACTGGGAAATACACAGTACAGGACAGGTCAGCAATGTGCAGTACAAAACTGGGAAATACATAGTACAGGACAGGTCAGTCATGTGCAGTACGAAACTGGGAAATACATAGTAGAGGACTGTTCAGCAATGTGCAGTACAAAACTGGGAAATACAGTGTACAGGACAGGTCAGCAATGTGCAGAACTAAACTGGGAAATACAGTGTACAGGTCAACAATGTGCAGTACAAAACTGGGAAATACATTGTGCAGGACAGGTCAGCAATGTGCAGTAAAAAACTGGGAAATACACAGTACAGGACAGGTCAGCAATGTGCAGTACAAAACTGGGAAATACATAGTACAGGACAGGTCAGCAATGTGCAGAACTAAACTGGGAAATACACAGTACAGGACAGGTCAGCAATGTGCAGTACAAAACTGGGAAATACAGTGTACAGGACAGGTCAGCAATGTGCAGAACTAAACTGGGAAATACAGTGTACAGGTCAACAATGTGCAGTACAAAACTGGGAAATACATTGTGCAGGACAGGTCAGCAATGTGCAGTAAAAAACTGGGAAATACACAGTACAGGACAGGTCAGCAATGTGCAGTACAAAACTGGGAAATACATAGTACAGGACAGGTCAGTCATGTGCAGTACGAAACTGGGAAATACATAGTAGAGGACTGTTCAGCAATGTGCAGTACAAAACTGGGAAATACAGTGTACAGGACAGGTCAGCAATGTGCAGAACTAAACTGGGAAATACAGTGTACAGGTCAACAATGTGCAGTACAAAACTGGGAAATACATTGTGCAGGACAGGTCAGCAATGTGCAGTAAAAAACTGGGAAATACACAGTACAGGACAGGTCAGCAATGTGCAGTACAAAACTGGGAAATACATAGTACAGGACAGGTCAGCAATGTGCAGAACTAAACTGGGAAATACACAGTACAGGACAGGTCAGCAATGTGCAGTACAAAACTGGGAAATACGGTGTACAGGACAGGTCAGCAATGTGCAGTACAAAACTGGGAAATACAGTGTACAGGACAGGTCAGCAATGTGCAGTACAAAACTGGGAAATACGGTGTACAGGACAGGTCAGCAATGTGCAGTACAAAACTGGGAAATACAGTGTACAGGACAGGTCAGCAATGTGCAGTACAAAACTGGGAAATACAGTGTACAGGACAGGTCAGCAATGTGCAGTAAAAAACTGGGAAATACATAGTACAGGACAGGTCAGCAATGTGCAGTACAAAACTGGGAAATACAGTGTACAGGACAGGTCAGCAATGTGCAGTACAAAACTGGGAAATACATAGTACAGGACAGGTCAGCAATGTGCAGTAAAAAACTGGGAAATACATAGTACAGGACAGGTCAGCAATGTGCAGTACAAAACTGGGAAATACAGTGTACAGGACAGGTCAGCAATGTGCAGTACAAAACTGGGAAATACAGTGTACAGGACAGGTCAGCAATGTGCAGTACAAAACTGGGAAATACAGTGTACAGGACAGGTCAGCAATGTGCAGTACAAAACTGGGAAATACATAGTACAGGACAGGTCAGTCATGTGCAGTACGAAACTGGGAAATACAGTGTACAGGACAGGTCAGCAATGTGCAGTACAAAACTGGGAAATACATAGTACAGGACAGGTCAGTCATGTGCAGTACGAAACTGGGAAATACATAGTAGAGGACTGTTCAGCAATGTGCAGTACAAAACTGGGAAATACATAGTACAGGACAGGTCAGCAATGTGCAGAACTAAACTGGGAAATACATAGTAGAGGACTGTTCAGCAATGTGCAGTACAAAACTGGGAAATACAGTGTACAGGACAGGTCAGCAATGTGCAGAACTAAACTGGGAAATACATAGTAGAGGACTGTTCAGCAATGTGCAGTACAAAACTGGGAAATACAGTGTACAGGACAGGTCAGCAATGTGCAGAACTAAACTGGGAAATACAGTGTACAGGTCAACAATGTGCAGTACAAAACTGGGAAATACATTGTGCAGGACAGGTCAGCAATGTGCAGTAAAAAACTGGGAAATACAGTGTGTGGGACAGGTCAGCAATGTGCAGTTCAAAACTGGGAAATACAGTGTACAGGACAGGTCAGCAATGTGCAGTTCAAAACTGGGAAATACACAGTACAGGACAGGTCAGCAATGTGCAGTTCAAAACTGGGAAATACAGTGTGCGGGACAGGTCAGCAATGTGCAGTTCAAAACTGGGAAGTACAGTGTACAGATCAACAATTTTATCCCAACGACTTTAATAATTTCAATATCATACCGAACAACGGAACATCTTGTCAATTTCCGAGTTTTTAATAACGACTGGTAACAATTGGGCGTGCCTCCAATTTTCCTCCAATATAGTTGACCAAACAAGCAATGGAGTTGTACTTAGAACCATGCATATCTACATATCCATTATAACAGACATAACTCACCCATCTGCCTGTACTGACGGAGAATTTTAATGAAGGCAAATGCGTCCACCCCTACTAGCATGACCAGCTGGTTCTCCACCTCCCTGTCATCTCCTGATGCCTGCAAACCAATAACAAGATAATTAGCAATTAAACAACATAATTTTATAATTAAAAAAAAATCCATTTGATGTTTGTATGACTTAAATTCATCTTTGTCATACCTAATAGTTTAAACGTGATTTGTAAATATTCTGACTGTATTTTGAATAGTACTCGTTTCTGTAAGTCACATGTGTTGTATGTATGCCAGTATTAGTATATATTTTGAGAGTATTTTGATTAATATTTATTTATACTCTCTTACGCTTGGAGGAAATAAAGACCTACTACTCCAACTAGTTTACCATTACATATTGAAGCATATAATTATTTTGTTTATACACTAGAATACTGACAAAATAGAAGTATTTTTACCATTCCAAACTGAGATATATGATAGTTCACGAGATTGAAACTGGCATATAATGTATCGGTGCCCAGTAAGAAATGTATATCGGTTTTGATAAATTGTAAATAGAAGATTCTGAACTCATTAAAACAGTGTTCACATATATACATGTTCTTTCATAATTAAAGCCTACAGTATCTCCATAACAGAATGTAGAAAATGAAGATACCCATAACGCATCTATATCCAGAGAATGAGGTTTCAGATCCCATCCGGTTAACACGTCAGGTCATATTTGGGAGATGAGGTGAATGATGAACCTATAAGCCATGCCACCGCCAAGATGGGAACCGACACGGAGTAGCGCAGAGGTTTGCAGCTCTAAAGCTCCAGACCGTATCCGCTGATTTTGACGAGAGTTTAGACATACTCTACCTTAAGTATCTGTAGCACCTCCTTAGCCTTGGCCTGTGCAGTGGTTGGATCATCGGGGTAGTATTTACTCAGGTTTCTCTGCAGCCAGAAGGCGTCTATATCCCGAGGGTGCAGACCTGTGTCTTCCTTCACTGCAAGACTGTCGCCACCTCCAAGCTGTAAACAACAACATAACTCGTTTATTTTTATATGTAACATTTGATATTTCAATGTGCTTTTTTTTTATTAAATTGTTATTTATTTTTATTATTAATATTTTACGTAACATGATATTACAAAATCACATCTACTCATTGGCATAGCTTGTCCAAACCAACAACCTTTTGATTATAACTGATCAGAGGTAGAACACTACTCAACATACCATGTTTTATTTAACAAACAACCACGCTCCCAGTCCACTATTTTCGGCACAAATTATAAGTTTCACCGGGCCAGTCCTAGCACTACCCTTTATATGCTGAACGTCAAGCAAGGGAGCTACTTGTACCATTGTATGAAGTCTTTGGTGTGACCTCTCTGGGAACTAATCCAATGACCTCCTGCATGCCGGACGGATGCTCTACCACTACCCCACCTACGCTATCAGAAGCCCGCATCTGAACTGTAATTACTTACATTGCCTGCTGACAGAGTGACATTAAGATCTGCCTCTTCTCCTGCGTTTTCATCATCATCTTCGTCCTCGTCTTCACGTACCTCTCCATATACATCTGCATCATCCTGTCATATACAAGCATAGGATATTCACGATCTTAAACAAGTCACTTTTTAATACTAATACAGGGATTTTTCTGCATTTATTGGAAGTTGGGCCTTTTGAATTGGGAAAAACGCGCATGAAATCTACAAATTGGGAAAATGAATAATTATACTATATTACACAGTACAGCACTAAAAAATGTTTGGGAAAAATCAAAATCAAGTCTGAAACAAATACATCGTCAAATAGGGCTACATTTTTTTTTTTCCGATCACCACTTGGGTGACCTGTTTATTCTCCCCGTAAATAGGTGTGTGATGGGTCGGGGAGGACTAATAATTCATGAAGATGCATATGAGCACAAAGTACAAGCATATTATCATTATTAATTAAAATGTAAACAAATAGTTATACTACATGTTGCAATAGATGCAGTTAATATTTTATTATTAAAGGGAAGTATTTTAGCATGTTAAACAATAGGGCTACATTTAATAGAAGATTTATTTTTTTGTATTTTGGGGAAATATTTTGCCTTTTTTGGAGAAAATATGAGGATATTTGGATTGGGCCCAGAAAATCCCTGATATATTATGAAATAAGTTGAAATGAGTTTGGCAAATTGATTTAAAACAACCTGTGCTTGATGTCATTCAAAACAAGAGGTCAATGACCTTGAAGCTCTACTGATTGATTTTGATTTCAGGAAGTAGTCGCTACAAACTTGTTTTTTGAAAATTTATTTTTAGCCGTGGCGGCCATCTTGAATTTCCGGCCGACCTGATATTTTGCTAGGATCAATTAGACATCAAGAGCAACATTCCTGTGAAGTTCATGAAAATCCGTCAAGTAGTTTCAGAGGAGTAGTCGCTACAAGTTTTCATTATATAATTCTATGTAAACAAAGATGGCCGCTGACAGCCATGTTTAACATCTAATCAAAATGATTTTTGACAAGGACCAACATCATGTAATGCTGATCATTTTAGAAAAAGTCCCATATCAATATCACTTATAGTTTTCAAGAAGTAGTCGCTACAAACTTGCATTTTGAAAATCTATTTTTAGCCATGGCGGCCATCTTGAATTTCCGGTCGACCTGAAATTTTGCTAGGATCAATTAGACATCAAGAGCAACATTTCTGTGAAGTTTCATGAAAATCCGTCAAGTAGTTTCAGAGGAGTAGTCGCTACAAGTTTTCATTATATAACTCTATGTAAACAAAGATGGCCACTGGCAGCCATGTTTAATGTCGAATCAAAATAATGTTCGACTCGGATAACCATCATGTCATGCTGATCATTTTAGAAAAAGTCCCATATCAATATCACTTATAGTTTTCAAGAAGTAGTCGCTACAAACTTGTATTTTGAAAATCTATTTTTAGGGATGGCGGCCATCTTGAATTTCCGGCCGACCTGAAATTTTGCTAGGATCAATTAGACATCAAGAGCAACATTTCTGTGAAGTTTCATGAAAATCCGTCAAGTAGTTTCAGAGGAGTAGTCGCTACAAGTTTTCATTATATAACTCTATGTAAACAAAGATGGCCACTGGCAGCCATGTTTAATGTCGAATCAAAATAATGTTCGACTCGGATAACCATTATGTCATGCTGATCATTTTAGAAAAAGTCCCATATCAATATCACTTATAGTTTTCAAGAAGTAGTCGCTACAAACTTATTTTTTAAAAATCTATTTTTAACTGTGGCAGCCATCTTGAATTTCTGGCCGATCTGAAATTTTGCTAGGATCAATTAGACATTAAGAGCAACATTCCTGTAAAGTTTCATGAAAATCCGCCAAGTAGTTTCAGAGGAGTAGTCGCTACAAGTTTTTACTATATAACTCAGATGAGTAAACCGCTGGCAGCCACGTTTAACGTCGAATCACAACAATTTTTGATAAGGACCAACATCATGTCATGCTGATCATTTTAGAAAAAGTCCCATATCAATATCACTTACAGTTTTCAAGAAGTAGTCGCTACAAACTTGTATTTTGAAAATTTATTTTTAGCCGTGGCGGCCATCTGGAATTTCCGGCCGACCTGAAATTTTGCTAGGATCATTTAGACATCAAGAGCAACATTCCTGTGAAGTTTCATGAAAATCCGTCAAGTAGTTTCAGAGGAGTAGTCGCTACAAGTTTTCATTATATAACTCTATGTAAACAAAGATGGCCGCTGGCAGCCATGTTTAACGTCAAATCAAAACGATTTTCGACAAGGACCAACATCATGTCATGCTGATCATTTTAGAAAAAGTCCCATATCAATATCACTTATAGTTTTCAAGAAGCAGTCGCTACAAACTTGAATTTAAAAAATCTATTTTTAGCTTTGGCGGCCATCTTGGATTTCACATCAACATGAATTTTTGCTAGGATCAACTAGACTTCATGGGCAACATTTCTGTAAAGTTTTATGAATATCCATCCAGTAGTTTCAGAGGAGTAGTCGCTACAAATAAAAGTTAACGGACGGACGGACGGACAGACAGACGATGGACGCCGCACCACGGCATAAGCTCTGCTGATCTCTGATCAGTAGAGCTAAAAATGACACTGAATTGTAAATTCTGCATTGTGTAGACAATGTTAAATGAATCGCTCTTATTGCGTCATTGATGAGATCTAAACAACAAGAACAGATACTTACATCATCGTCTGACTCCTCTATCTGTACATTGACACCATACGTCTCATCTATATTCTCCTCTGAAACATACAATATACAATACGTTATGTTTGTCATTAAATTGTAAAATCAGACAGACATGACTTGTTAGTTTGTTTAAAAGTAACATTTCCATGAAATCTTATATTCTATCAGTCCTCCAATCAGAATAAAGGATAAATCGGTTACTTGTAAAATGTGAGACGGTTTACGTGACACTTATTGGTCACAAACTGGCATAAGCTAGCCAATCAGGCGTGATTCTTTATAAGGTGCTGTATACATATTTTTACCTTATTGATTTAAAGTAACTAGACTGATATTTTGCTTCATATTATACTTGAGATTAATGTTTACAAGAATATATATGTCATGAGGGCCTGAGGGTAGATTATTATTTTTACTAACTGGGCTACCCTATTAAAATAAAATCTTCAATTCAATTCAATGAAAATGAAATACTCTATCAGCTGTTAAGTTTGCAACGTTACAGTTTCTGTTCTTTTTCTTCTTTTCTAAATAACTGCGTCAACATACCAGTCTGCATTTTCTCCTCCTGTACCCAGTCTGTGATCTTCTTTCCCAGATTCAACAATAGGGCAAATCTTTCCTCGGCAAGACCACCGAGTAAACTTTCTACATCTTTCTTCTTTTCTTTTTCTCTCATTCTGTCATTCTTCAGTACATTCAGTACTTCGTCCGCTGCTCCACACAGAATATCTCGCGGCTGTAAGAAATTTAAAGCATAGTATTAAAATAATAACTGATGAAAATCTGAAGCACCTCCATCAGAATGACATTAAAACATTCAACACTTAAGTACAGAGCCAGGGCCTTTCTACTTTGTAGACGCCGATATACGGCTCTTCCCCCAAGAAAAAAGCGTAACTTTTCCCCCCAAAATAACCTTAAATTTTTTCCTCTTTCAGTATAATTCCCCATTCAAAATGGTGTTCGTCGTAAAACCATCTATTTATAACTGCATTGTGTACCGATTTATAACCGCATAGAGTTATTCTCTTCTTTAAATGTTTGTGCAGGTAAATTTATACATAAGGTAGATATAACCTTTTTACCAACAATTTACTGCAACGTAATTTTCCCACAAAACTAGAAAAATCGCGTTTTTTCCCCCACAAAAAAGGATAGGGCCCCTTCCCCAATTTCTGAAAAAAGGCCTCGAGAGCTGAAAAAGCAGTAATGGAAGTAAGAGTAAACATTCTCCAGTAATTTTCACAAAGAACAAAAGTAATTTAGTCCTAAATAAAAGCAAATGATCAGATCATAAAACTTGTTTTTCCATTTCCTGATAATTAATACATACCTGGTCTCCAAGGGCAGCCTGTATAAAACTTAGCAGCACCTCGTATGTTTGCCTGGTCTCTGGAGTTTTGGGTCTGTACACGATGCCCACCATGTCTGTGATGCCCTCAGTCAACAAGGTGGCGCCCTTCATCTTCAACATGTCACGCTGCGCCTCGTCGCGCTTACGCCTCCTGTAGGTACACAAGCCAATCATTTAACAGCGTTTTAGTTTTACTATAAACAGTCAGAGCTCTAACCTTAAACAGTTACAAGTTTTATAAATGCTGGAAGTTATTAAAATGCCAAATTATTATCTCCCTTTGGTTTAGAGTAGCAGATACTTTTCCCCAATAACCATTTGTAACCTAAATCAGTTAACAAGATCATTTGCTAATAAATCGAAATAGTTGCCAAATGTGCAGTGTTTATTTATGTCTGAATACTTATTATTAAGGATAAATACATCTTCATCAAGATCCAATTAGCTGTTGTTCACTAATTGTCATGTTAGTGCCTACAAAATGATTTTTAATGAACTCTATTGCATAAAAGTAGGTAACTTGAGAGGCTTTGCGCATTGGATTTTCATCGATGCTCATACAATTTTATTGCATGGTTGTAAAGTTGAATAATCACCCTACCTGGAGAAAATTATATATATACAGGGAAAATTCCTGTACAGTAGATAGAATGCATCTAAACTTGAATGATTTTGTGGTAGTAACTGCTTCTGGTTACTATCCCAGTTTTAGTTGTTTTTTTAATAACAGTCACAGGTTATGAAAAACGTAACTGTTTAAGGTTAGAGCTTTGACTGATAAACTTACATAGATTCAATAAAATTGAGTCTTCTACTTTCTTCTTTGTCAGAATTAAAACAGATACGTTTTCAGTATTTACTGACATTCACACTAGCGTTACTTTAATGCTGTGTGGAGGCCCGGCTACAAATTGCCGGTGCTTGGAGGCATGAGTGGTGTTGCATCTGTAACTACCTCTCATGAACAAGGCTCAATAAAACCAAGTTTACTACTTTCTTCTATTGTCTGTGTTAATTGATTTCATATTTATTTCCATGACTGTGATGTATTCCATTATCAAATTGATGATTTTAATTTAAAAAAAAAAAAAAAAAACTTTTTTAAATGCAAATTATCACTGATACTTTTTCAATTAAGCGCTTCCGTAAACCTTCTCATCTCTCACCACTGCAGGTTCGAATCCTGGGAGCTGAACTTGTGAGAAAGTGTTGATTCTTGTCGTTGGCGGGAGATATACAGTACTGGTCCTACCTAGTAATATGGGGTGGTTTGCCTCTACCACCAAAAAATTGACAGTCATGCATGGCCTAAAACATGCTAATGGTGATGTAAAACACCATTCAAACAAACTTTTTCAATTTCAAAAACATTTTGGGAAATTCACTTTAACAAAATTAAAGCAACCGTTATTAGACAAGCCATACGTCACAATATAAACAAGTTATTAGACAGGTTAGGTTGCAGGTTAAAGTTTTATGAAAAAAGGGCACAACTCTGCCAAAATGAAAGCCAGAGTTATTGGCCATGTTTAACGACACTCCTTGAGGTAAGATGAAGATGTGTGTGAAGTTTTATGAACGTAAGCTAAACACCTTTCAAGTTTTCATGGCCAAGGTTAGGTGGCAGGTTACAGTGTGACTGACGACGACGTCAAAGTGATCCCTAAGTGTCTGCCATGCTAATTAGGCAACACAAAAACAAATTGTATGGGAAATTTAAGTGAAGAAAAATTAGAAATCTTCACTTCCAGGACACATGATCTTACTTGACTTTGCGCTCCTCCATTAGTGGTGGCCTACCCCGCAATGCTTTGTCTCCCATCTTCATTCCCACCAGCTTCCCCTGCAGGGTCTGTACCTCACCTGTGGGTTCATCTCTACCACGGCGATCTATCAATGATCTGTCCGCTTGAAGTACAAGGTTTGAGTTCTGGAAAAAATATCAGTTACTTGTCATCAGGTTGAGATTATTCAATAATTAATAAAACGGTATTAACTGATTATTTTTTTTTAGAATTAATCCTTACTATACTTTATACAAATCAAGAACATCAAAAGCATGTTTTCTTGAACAAATTACATAATATGAGTGTTTCACAACACTTACATGCCTTCAAAATCAAATCAAGTGACAAACTAGCCATATCAGAATTTGATAACTGAATAAAACTGGCCGCTGTTTTTCGCCGCTAGCGATTGTTAATCCATGTGCGTGAAAATGTGCTAATTAGTTTTGTACCATTTACAAGTAAATGTTAGGCAAATGCATGAAGGGATGGGCATTTCAGATGCATCTGAGCCATTGGACTTATCTTTATCTTAAAATATGCCTAATGTATTCTAACATAAAAACATATCCGGAGGACATCCCTCGGTATTGAGCTTCGCACGAAGCGAAGCCTCGATCAAGCAATCAAATTTTGGCAAGTTTCGCGAGGCGAGATCACAGCCATGAGTCGCCCCTTTCTTCAATTCCTTGGTTGACCTTAGTTGACATTTTCAGAGAACTGCACGTTACAGAATAATATGAAATAGGCACTACCTAGGCTATGTAACGGGCAAGGCATTTCGATAAAAAGTACATTCTGTACAGTTAAATTAAGGCCTTAAATATATACCTGTCTCCAGTATATTAGCCAGCCAACCGTGCAGCCGTCTTTTGCACGGCCGTTTTTGAAAAAGTGCGGCCAATATTTAAAGGAGTGGGTGGGGTAAAAAAAAATGTTTGTAATTTTATTTGCCAAACAACACTTCCAAACTATTACTTTCTCAATATTGTTATGTTTGTATACATTTATAGAGAAAGATGATCTTATATATGCAATTTTTTCACCTTTATCTGTGAAAATAAATTACCCAAGAGACGCAAAGTTCCGCGTAATGCATGTTAGCAAATTATTTTGCACACCCTGTTTGCATATTTGCACACCCAGTTCATGGATTTCTCCCTAATACACTGCCTGTCTCTATTTTAAGGGTGATAACTAACTCTAATTTTTAAATTTGACATCATAATCTTAATTACTATTGTCGGAATAATTAGACTTTTTAAATTCTCAATAAGAGGGGTCGGCGGCATTTTAAAGGAGTCGGTCTGGTCACAGTAAACACAGGTATTTGTTTATTTGGCCTAAGTATTTTAAATGTCAATCGTGTTAAAAAAGTTCCTGTACAGGTACTGTAGATAATCTCAATGAATCATTATCTAGAAACGTGGGCAGATCCGTTTTTAATTTTGGAGTGTGTAATCATGCAGCAACATGGCATTGTGTTAATACTCTTGCATTTATAGAATATCACATTTATTTATATTTATTCTTTTTATCATGTTTATGGGGAGAGCGGGGTGGGGATGGTGGAGGGAGTATGGGAAGTGTATACATAAAATTGGAATATCAAGATTTTATTCGTTAGGCATTAACACCCATCGAAATCATTATGTGAAGAAGCCATATGTTTTTACTATGTTTAATGAATGAGACTCACAGGTATAGTGGGGGAGGGAGGGGGAAAGTGTTTTTTTCTGTTAAGCTGTTATTGGCAAAATTTATTGTTTTGATATCTGTTATTGAGAATATTGATTTATTCTTTATTACCTGTTACCATCAAATTCTGGGCAGTGCCTATTTCATATTAGACACAAAGAAGAAAATGCAACCATTTGATTTTTTTATATGCAGGGTTCTCAATAGACGCGTACACACGCGTTTTGACGCATGGAAATTCAATTTGACCCAATTCTGACGCAGCTAATTTACCACTTGTGCATTTTTATGACGCGCGTGTATTTGCTTCCAAGAATCAATCCAATACACATGCACCTATTTTCGATAGCCCAAACATCACAATAATGAGCACGCGCTGCTTAACAGTGATTGACACCTTGCCCGACGACCTTGATCGCCTCTCGACCAATCAAATTCGCTGCTGTCACAGCTCGTGGCACAGAGGTGGAAATAACCTGTCTGTAAATGGTGTCACTGTGTTATCTAATTGCTGCTATTGTGTTAATAATTTAACGATTATCTTTGAAGTTTATGATGCTTTTTGCGGGTGGAGACTATTATGACTTGATTGGATTAACTGTTTAATTGATTGCTACCGGCTTCTGATTGATTACCGGTTAATTAGACTGAACTGAGATAAAACAAATGCTAGCGGTCATACATGTGAAAAATATAAAATCGGCAAAAATAAAATTGACTTTATTTGTGTTTGTTGACGTTGTTTTTTATTTGTGTTTGTTGTTTATTAATTTTGTTTTACCCACGTTTTAAAAAACAAAGAAATATAATTTTAATGAGGATAATTTAAATATTTATAAATCGACGAAATGTACATCAACAGCGCGTATTTTAACCTGGGTTATCGTTCAGTCAAAACTTACCGGACATTGAAACACCGAAACTTTGAAATGATTTGGCAATTTTCAACATCAGGATCATATAAGATCATTTAAAATCGACATTTGAATAATAAAAACAACTAGCCCGTCGAGCTTATCAATGTGAGTTTTACTAGTCCTTCTCGAAAGTGACTAGCCTCGGGCTAGCGTTAGTGTCGAACCCTGATTATTGTAAAATGGAATAGTAGTTTTTTAAGTTCAAATGCATATCCTTGCACACCTTTCTTGGCAATAAAATATTTACAGAATTCACAAAAATTAAAGTTATTAAAGGATGTTTTATAAAACGGCGCTTCGATTTGTTTGATTTATATTTGACTTTTGACATTTCAATTTTGAGCATTGGGATTGTTGAGTCAAGGGTCATTTGACTCTTCACTTTTAAAGTCTATTGAGAACACTGTATATATATAAATACAATGTATTAACTAATACAATAAAATACATTCTACCTTTCTTTTCCAACTGAGTATAATGTTCTAAATTATGCGGCGGTCCGTCCCGTTTAAAACGAATAATGGTATAGCGCCCTTTTTTCAGGGCAAAATTTTAAAGTGTTCTTAAATGTGGGGCAAGTGACATTATATGCAGGGCAAGTTTTGAAATATTTCCAGAACTCTGGTGTTTGTTTCAAACTTGTTAGAGCTTTCATTGATATGAACAATCTGACCAAGTTTTGTAAAGATCAAATAAAAAAATGCTTGAGTGGAAACAACAAAATGTTAGATGTACAAGGTCACAAACAACCATTGATTTTCCCATAGGCCTCCATTACTGTATTTTACCTTGTATAGTATGCAGTTTTTTAACTTCTTTTAAGGTTTCCGAAAGGGGGTTGCGTACCATACAAGGTAACAATACAAAAAGCTTTTTTTCTTGCATTTTATATGCAGAAAATCGATGTCCATGGTTCATACAGACTTTTCAAACCTAAATTTAGGGCCTTTTTAGGGCCTTTTTAGGGACATTTTCGCTAAATTTAGGGCCTCCATATTTATAGCATAATTATGCGTTTGACTAAAATTCCTGCTTACTGCTACAGTAAAACCCCTCTAAAGTGATCCCTACAAGAAGATAGGTGGCAGCTTAATTCAGGATGATAGTATTGTAGAAAGCTTCTCTAATAGCTTTCTGCAAGCTATAGTGCTGCATTAAGCAGTCACCTGTAAAAAAAACTCACTACATGTGTATATTGTAAGCGGTTGCATTAGCTGGGTTTTACTGTATTTATAGCCAATAAACCTGGACCTACCTAAGATTAAACAGTTTTCAGCTCTGTGGCCTTGTCCACAGGTATTCGGGAGTAGCTTAGACTTACACTTGAATTTTTCAGAAAAAAAAAATCATTTAAATACTAATCAAACATTAAAAACACAAAATTAAAAAAAACAAAAAAACAACAACATTATATTAGTACAGTAATATAAAAAAAAATTTTTTTTTAAATTTGTGTTTTTTTAAAAAAAAAAAAACATCATTTAAATACAAATCAAACATTAAAAACACAAATTTAAAAATAAAAAAAATAAAAATTATATTAGTATAGTAATATAATAAAAATTATATTAGTATAGTAATATAATTGTTTTTTTTTGTTTTTTTATTATAAATTTGTGTTTTTAATGTTTGATAAGTATTTAAATGATGTTGTTTTTTTTTCTGAAAAATTTAAGTGTAAATCTAAGCTACTCCCCGAATACCTGTGGTTTAGCCCCAAAAAATAAAAATTTTTTTTTTAATTATACCCCACCCACTCCACCAAATATTGGCCGTGATTTTTCAAAAACGGCCGTGCAAAAATGGCTGCACGGTTGGCTCAGTCGTTGGCTGGCTAATAACTTCCCCTCTGAAATATAACCGACTATGAATCAAACTGAGTACGATGTACAATAGTACAAATCTAATTTCGTAGGAGTTGTCGTTCTTGAATTCATTCTATTTTTAGAAATTTCGTAGGAGTTGTCGTTCTTAAAATCTCATTCTATTTTTAGAAGCAACAACACCTTGACAGCACAAATAATGTGCGAAATGAAATTTAGGGTCACCAAAACTTTTTTAGGGCCGTATAGAGTAAATTTAGGGACTTTTTAGGGCCTGACATGCAATTTAGGGCCTTTTCAAGCAACTCATCAAATTTTAGGGCCTTTTCAAGTCTGTGCGAACCATGATGTCAGACTGGAGAAAATCGCCGATAAAAACATTGGGGACGAAACACAGACATTATTTTTCGTGACTTACTCGCTTTATACAAGTAATTTATTGACTTAATTTGACTCAGAAATGAATAAAGTTTATTATAAAGTTTGTTTTTATATAAATGTTTGCATATTTGTTGTAGAATTTCAATAAATGAGTGAACGAAATTCGGTCCTTGTTATGTATTTATAACAGCTGACTTTATATCACGTTATTTTATGAATTAGACTGGTACACATAGTATTGTACAATTCTATTCTCATATGTTAAATGCACCTGAGGACACTTGCAGAGGACAGTAAAAGCGACATGAATAAAGTCAAGTGTACACCTATTATAAAAAATACTTGCATATTTGTTGCGGAATTTCAATAAAGGATGATCATGTTTTCCCTTTGTTTCGCTGTTATTTTTTATTATTTCACACGTTTTGCAAACTTCAGAAATAGCTACAGTACAGACACACTTTAAACACGGGTAGAGTTGGTTATTCTATTTCTATAATCCTTTTAAGTTGACGCAAGTAGCGACACCCTCTATTGATATTTTTGACAAGTCGACAAATACGCAGTAAAATATGTAGGTCTCCGACAGATAATGGAATGGACCACTCTCATTCAATAGCGACGACCTGCAACACCTAAATTAAAAATGGTTTCGCCCGGTTAAAACATTGCCTCAGCTGGCGTGTATTTACACAGTTTATGTATATGGCATGGTCAGTTGTTTGTGTTATTTTTTTAACGTTTTATTTTCGTCAAATGGTTCATCTAGGAAAACTAACATTTTGATGCATATTATACATGAAACTTTTCGTTACCCAAGTTTGACCTCTAAGAAGGGCGCACTATACATGGGTGAGCACTATACACGGTAAAATACGGTATAGCCTTTAGCGCTACCCTGGTTACCCTATTTCCCTATATCTTGTAGCCATATATGACTCCCCCGGGGTCCCTTCTGGCTTATTTTTTCTTTGCGCCACCACTTACGCCAAATTAGGTAAGTTGGAGCCAAATTAGAATTAACTGGTTTATTGTTCATTTTGTTATTTGCACATTTTGTGTCAAAGGTAATAAAGGGTGTGTTTTAATTGTTTGATATTTGGTGACTTTATTAAAAAAAATATGTACATATACAGTACAGCTCACGCGAAACCTACACTTCACTCTTTCACGTCGAGTGAGGAATTTACAAATCGCGTAATTATGCAGAGTTTTGATGATAAAACTACTCAGAGTGGGAATCACCTATGCGAAAAGCTCTCGATACATCGCGATACTTCGCGTAGACAAACTTTGAGTTCGTCAAGTCGAAACTGCACAGGTAAAGGGTGCAATTTTTTCTTATTGCAGTCACTTAAATGCATAATTATTTAATAACTTCAAAAAAATCGAAGCAGAAGACAATAATTATTTTATTTTTGTTTTGGAAAAGCGGATGTGGAAAAATTTGAATGCCCGGGTTATATATACTGGATCATGAAAGTTATATGGCGGTTCCTATTACCGGCTTCGCAGGGACTTAACATCAATTAGTAATTATTATACTGGAAATTATATTTTTATTTGAGCGTTATTTGTATCAAATTTGTTCTGCTGTTTATTAATTTGTTGACGGGTTCTTCAGTCAGAAATAGTGCCACCTTGTTAAAAGGTACATACATGGCCAAGGATCATGGGTATTTATGTCGGCTGAAGAAGTGTGACTAGGCCTTAACATTTTTGTGTGGTTCGGGTCACCCGACCCTACCTACGAATACCCGCCGACCCTGACGTTTTTTGGTCCATTTTGAAAAAAAACGCAAAGTTCATAAAATACAATCCTTTAAAAAAAAATAATCCGACCTACCCTACCTACCAATTTTGAACATGTTACCAGAACCACACTGTTATTTTTTTTAGGCCCTAGGACAACAGAAACGAACAAAACTTGTGATTAACTGCATTAACATTTTGAAATAAGTATTTGTTTCCAAATGTATTCATTGTATTTATCAGTCTTGCGCGGAAAAGATGCACTCGACGTCTCATTGTTTGTAGTAACTAGGAGTGCGAGTGACTCCACAATGGCGTACTTAGGCCGCGTGGATTCGCCTAGTCCAAACAGTCACTCCACGTAGATCTGCGTGGCACTCTATACGACCAAACTCGGCGAATCGAGTAAAGTGTAGGTTTTGCGTGAGCTGTACTGTAGATCTATATAGTTTTTGCTCAAGTAATCTTCTGCTAACAGTTAGAGCCATTTTGATAATTTAGTCTAATTTGGCTCCACTGATGATGCCTAGAGCAGACCATGACCCCTTGCCTGAACCTTACATCCAAGCGACATTTAATAAAAAACTTTTTCTCATAGCGAATCCAATGAAAAGTTAGTCGTTTCTGGTTCCGAAGTGGCTCACCCCCAGTTTTGCAGGGTTTTTTCAGCCAAATGTCGATGTGTACCAACTTTCATTTTTCAGTCATAATTTTAACAAATATTCCATTTTGAAACACATTTATGTTTTAATTCTGAAGTTGTTTATTTCAGTCATTATTTTTATCCAATCCATGACTTCACATTGGTAAACATTAGTCTCGGATTCACTCATTCCCTCGACATTTTTTTTTTACACTAAAATTTACATATGGTATGTTTACATTACACAGTTCAAATACTCCGAGAACGCAATCACGTTAAATGTGCGTTTTCCCTGTCGCGAAAACACTTGACACTGAAATTATCTGATCATTTATTATCGAAGTAGGAGCTGACTTCACTTACCGACTTGTACTCATATTGCATCGATCTTGCTGCTGCGTCCGCCATGGCGAAACAGCTAATTTAGTATCTGCAAACTGTAAAATATAGTTATAAAACAATAAATTGTCCATGAAATTTACAAAAACAACGTTTAGATGTCGCTGCCGTCAGGTGGCGCTCTTGTGTTGGTGCATCGTTAAGACTGCGTTTGTTGTGAGAAATACCACAATACTAGATCATCTAGGACGCTTGCTTTTTTTTTAAACAAACGTTTGTATTTAAAATCAAGCGTCGACGATGATCAAGACTATCACAAATCTAAAAACGAAACCGAAACTGAAATACTGAAATGGCGCAAAAGAAATACGAATTTAATGTTATTTATAACAGAGCGGGTTCACCTAACTCAAGAACCCCTGATCAGAAGCTAGCTTTGGAATTTACAGAGTTCCTTGTAAATAATAAATTGAATGGGTGGAACTATAAGAATGGTTATTATCATGATGAACATGCTAAACTAGGCGGGGGCATTTTTGATGAAGTGAACGTGATAGACATGTCTCCTCTGACTATTCTGCTAATTACACCAGAATTTAATGTTTTAACGTGGAATAAATACGTAAGTCATATAGCTTTGAAACATGACATAGATAAGGACGATGCCGATTTAATTCCGATAAGCCTTGATGTTAAAATCGATGACATACCAACAGAACTAGGCATTAAAAACTGCCTGTTTTTTAACTCTACAGATAATTGGAAGGAAGGCTGTGATGACAATTGGAGAAAACTGAAGAAGGTATAGTATCTTTTCTTTAATCATGTATGAATTTAATAAAAACTGCATAACATTATGCACTATAATATACCTGAAACTTCTGCGGCCGAATGATCTAGCTACTAGCTAGCACTTTGACAGAGACACTCGCCTTTCACTGCTTTCAACACCAGGTAGTGACTAGTCTGTGTCGAAAATGTGTTGGTATGTGAAAAAGTCTGCCAGTTTGCTTGCATAGTTTGGAGTGATGAATACCGGTTGTAACTCATGAAATGTGGGTTGTGTTTCCTCCTCCACAATAAACTCAGCTCCCTATAACCTACAATATGAAGAATGGAACTATCCTTCTGATTCAGAACAACAGCTCGCAGGTATATTATCACCCACTAATTCAGGGCAGGAAAATGTGTTTCTGAGTTACTCGTCCTACGTAATATTTGAATGGTCAAATTGATACATTTATAAAGAATTTAGCTGAATTTCTACTCGTCCTGCATCAGTGAGCCACAAGGCTGATAGGTTATTGTGGAGTTATTGCAAATCCTATACAATATCTCTGACAACCGTTATGTCAACCGTTAACACGTCATTTTAAACAGCAGAAAACATGTTAACCATTGAGATGTCATTTTAAACATCAGATGCAAAACAACAACGCAATGTAATGCGTTATTTTAAGTGGTGCTAAGTCCCAACAACACATTCAAATGGGATTGATGTTGAGAGATAGGTATATATTTACGGCGGGTTTATATTGTGCGAGATCAAAACCTGGTGTTTTAGGAGTTGAAACACATCAAAACTGCAGGCCTGTGGTCCTTAACTTCAAGTGCCTCCCACCATTTATTGATCTGGGACAATATAAACCCACAGGAAATGTTTTATTTCTTAATTAAATAAAGGTGTACTTTTGTGTCAAAGCAGTTTATGTGAGAAGTTTGATCCGGCAGAAGTGTTGTTTTAAAAGTAATTCCATTGTTGTTGTTTTTCCTTATATAAATGGTACCGAAAATTGGTACCATTCCCAATGGCAAACAGTATGTTTCTTGCCCAACAGGAGTAAAAAAAATTCCCAATCACATAAAAAAAAAACATTTTTAAAAAAACAACGTTTTTTCAGAAGGGAACTTTAAACAGAAAAAGGGGAAACTATACTTTTAGGGGATATTAATGAAATACTACTAGAGAATATATAAATGGTAACGTATTTTCAAAGTATTTAAGGTTTCTATGAACCTAGAATTTATCATCATGGTCATTTAATCTAGAATCTAGGGTAATAAAAAAGAAAGTAATGAATATTACTAACTTGTGGTGGTGTTTTCTGATGTATATGTTTTATGTGCTGAACTCTACTGGGTTAGCTATGCATGCATGACAAAATACTGACATAAATGCAATCATTTCTATAAAATATACCTTGTTAGCTGTCACATATCATATCATACAAAACAAGTTTAATAGGAAATAATTTATTTTTTACTACAACAAAGTCACCAAACAACATCTTAGTAATATTCATTCATTTCTTTTTTATTACCCTTGATTCTAGATTAAATGATTGATTCTGTGTTTACATAAAACCCTGTTCATACAATATTGATTTTGTTTGATAGTGAACATTTCCTAATTTAAGGCAAAACAAAGCAAATTTTCTCAATTGAATGAGGACCTGTACCATCCCCAAAAGGGTAATAAAAATGGATGGATTCCTTCTGTTTAAACTTCGAATGTTTTAACATATACCGGTAGTCCTTATCCATATAACATACTCTTTCTTAACAGGCTTTTGATGAAAGAAGACAGGAAACTCATACTGGAGATACACAGGTAAAACAATGAGTAAATAATTGAAACCCATACTTGTAAGCTAAAATGATCAATTTTACATACTGATTTCATAGTAACTGCTTTTAATTTTAGTATGGAAAAGTAAGTTAACTGGGGATCATAATAAAAACTCAGAAGTATATCTCAAATTCTAATGCAGCTACAATGTCACGCATTACTCCTTTGGCTAATGTCTCAAATTTGTGACCGTAAAACACCCGATTTACATATGCATTATTTTGTCTAATATTTCTGGCGTTTAAACAGAAAAGCATTAGAATTGAGATAACCATGCTAAGATTTTCAATCTGGGATGGTAAATGGTTGGTTTTATGGTCTGGAATTAAGTTTACGAAATTCTCAGACAATAAAACCACTCTGTCACATACCATCCCAGATTGAAAATTATCTCAGATTGAAAATCTTACTATGGTTATCTCTTAAATGGATTGATTAAACAACAAACTGGAGACAACTGTTTTGCACATATTCAGAAGTAATGTTGAATATGGCGGGAACTGGTACCCGGCTGGGACTGGTAGTGATATGAATATTATGCCGTTAAGGATGCAGCTGTATAATTTTAGCTAAGTTTTCACTAAATTTTGATTGGAGATCTTATAAACAATTTGGGTAATTAAGAAACAATCGTGCATTTTAAATGAAAGCATGATAATATACAAAACAAAGATCATTGACTAAAAAATTTTCTGATGGAATATCTTGGCCAAGTTTGATAATCGGCTCCATCGCCTCAGTTATTCTGGAGTTATGCCCCTTGGAATAGTAAATATATAGATTAATGTTGTCTGGACTTTTACTTGGGTAATTGTTTACTTGGTTAATTGTTATCCAGTCATCGCCAAAATTGAGTTAAATTATATATGGGACATTGTCTCAGCCCAATTCGATAATTTGCCCCATCGTAATTCCAGAGTTATGCCCCATTGGAATAATAAAAAATAATAAAATTAATGTTGTCCGGACTCATAACTTGAATAATTGTTATCCAGTCTTCTCCAATCTTGGTCAAATTGTATATTGGTACAATGTCTCAGCCAAGTTTGATAATCGACCCCATCACCTCAGTCATTCAAGAGTTATACCCCTTGGAATAGTAAAAAATTATGAAATTAATGTTGTTTGAAAGACAATTTCCTTATTGGTTTAAACATATTTTATTTCCATATTATACAACATGCATATATAAATAGTACAAAGTTAATACGATTGGAACGAAAGAAAACAATCTTTTAAAGCTCCTCTCCGAATGTAGCGAGATTTGTTATTGAGAGTTCTAAAAAACTTGGAAAAAGGTGAAAGAATTATCAAAATTGGATGATAAACAAAAAAGATATGACCATTTAAAGATTGTTCTAAAACGAATATGGGAGCCGCCATTTTTAGAACTATGACGTCATAGTTCCATATTACCATATATGGAATATTGATAAATATCATTTAAAATGAAGAAAATCACTGCAAATGAACGATTTTTTTTACTGGTCATATAAAGCATTATTGCCATTAAGTATTATATAGTTTTCATACAGTTGCTGTCATTTTTTCCCTATAAATCAGTAAATTTTCATATTTATAAATATTCCATATATGGTCATTTAGAACCGTGATGTCACAGCTCTCAAAATGGCCGCTTCCATATCCGTTTCAACAGAAACTTCAAATGATCATATCTTCTTTGTTTATCATCCGATTTTGATAATTCTTTCACCTTTATTCAATTTTTTCAGAACTCTCAATTATAAATATGGTTTGGCTGTGGCACTACATTCCCTTTAAACTATTTCCTTATTAATACTTGAAGTAACAGTTGGGGCCTCAGTGTCCAATGGACATATTTCTGCTCTTTATAAATTAACGTTTAAACAATATTTATTTAGTTCCATTATCCCATTTCTTTAAGAAATATGTAACTCTTTCTTAACAGATACCTGCCGAAAGCTGCAATGTGCCGAATGAAAGGATTGAAGTCCTACGTGATGTGGCTCAAGGTAACCCCTGAGCTGAATGGCTTTACTATCTTCAAGTTACATAAATTTAACTTTGAAATGCATGTTTGTTTGGTGTTTAACGTTATTTTTCATCACATTTTAGGCTAGGTACGAGGGGTGTTCGAAAAGATATGCAACTCATGTTGTAACTTTGCATTAGGTCCATCATTCACAACAAAACTCAATGTATACCTTCAAAGTAATCTCCTTTACACTTTACACAAATTTAATCTGTTTATCAACGATTTAAAGCACATTTGGTAGTCTGCAAGTGGTATACTGTTCATATACTGGTAAATGGCTGACCCCACGGCTTTCCTGGAAGTGTATTTTCTTCCAGCTAGATGAGATTTCAACCTGGGGAAGAGAAAAAAGTCACAGGGGGCAAGGTCGGGCGAATAGGCTGGATGATCAAGCACTGTCACATGTCTTTCCTTTAAAAAACGATTCACAATGTCAGCCTTGTGCGAAGAAGCATTGTCATGTAACAGGTGTACATACTTCAAACCACTCGAAGGTCGACGTTTAAGAAAATATTTATCAAGTTTGTTCAGCACAATATGTCTGTAGAATTTGCCAGTCACAGATTTGCCCTTTGGTACTGGTATCTGGAGCGCGAGACCTTTGTTCGTAAAGAAAACCACGTACAAAACCTTCTTCACAGACTGTGTGCGTTTAGCAATTACGGGCCTCTTGGAGTTTCTAGTCGCCCAAACATGGTTTGCCTGCTTTCTTCTTGGTTCATAATAGTGAATCCATGTCTCATCTCCTGTTATCGGACGAGAAAACGTCCATTGAGAGTATTCAGGATATAACTTCAGTAACTTTTTGGCCTTCAAAATTCTGTTGCGCTTTTGGTCTTCACTCAATAAATGGGTACCCACCGTGCACATATCTTACTAACTTTCATAATTTTCTTCAAAATAAAGTGAACTTGGGATAAACATAGGCCAGTATGTCTGGCTAACTGGCGAACAGTCAACCTTGCATCAATTCGAAGCAGTTCCTTAATTTTGTCGATGTTTTGTTTGGTGGTTGCAGTTCTTGGGCGACCGCTCTTCTTGTTGTCTTTAAGATGCACCTGGTCGGCTCTAAATCGTTTAATCTAGCGTGTGACAGTGCTATATGACATTTCACCCTTTCCATAAATATCACATATTTCATTATAAATGTTTTTTGCACATAGTCCAAGTTTATTTCTACCTTTAATGTAAGCGCGTATTTCCGTTACATTAAGAGTACGTTTTCCTACCATACTTTTGGTTTAGCGTATCGACTGCATGTACTTTGCGACGCTATAACTTTCAACCGATTGAATGAAAACTAGCCAAAATTTAGGGAGATATACATAAAGGCTTCCGTGATATACATGTAAAATTTGACACGCGGGAATCCCGTGGATGGCAAGATATACGTGAAGTTGCATTTCTTTTCGAACACCCCTCGTAAGACAAATTTTTTGTAGTGGAGGCAGATCACCCACTTATTCCTGTGTAGAACCAGTACTGTATAACTCCAACCGTAAGAATCGACGATAATTTAAGTAAAATTAATTATGGTCCTACACGCCAGTCTGCACATTTAATCTCCAATATAATACTTTTGAGCTCAATTGAGATGGAGTCTCAAAGTTAGCTATTATGGTCCTACACTCCAGTCTGCACATTTAATCTCCAATATAATACTTTTGAGCTCACTTGAGATGCAGTCTCAAAGTGAGCTATTATGGTCCTACACTCCAGTCTGCACATTTAATCTGATCTCCAATATGATAATTTTGAGCTCACTTGAGATGGAGTCTCAAAGTGAGCTATTATGGTCCTACACTCCAGTCTGCACATTTAATCTCCAATATAATACTTTTGAGCTCACTTGAGATAGAGTCTCAAAGTTAGCTATTGTTTATCCTACAATCCAGTCTGCACATTTAATCTCCAATATAATACTTTTGAGCTCACTTGAGATGGAGTCTCAAAGTGAGCTATTATGGTCCTACACTTCAGTCTGCACATTTAATCTCCAATATAATACTTTTGAGCTCACTTGAGATGGAGTCTCAAAAGGAGCTATTGTGACCTTTTTTGTCTGTCCATCTGTTGTCTCTTAGTATTTGCTTATAAACCCTTGTCAGATTTTGACTAAATTTCACATGGATGATACTGAGGTCTTTCAAAATTGTACAAATAAGATCGATATGACTTGGCTCTCATTACTATAAATAGTCAAAACCGTAATAAACAAAAATGGAACAATGAACAGATTTTGACAGGTTTTCTTTATAAATGATCACCAAACCCTAGACTGAAAACAGGAGTTATAGAACCTGGCTGTATGCTGTTGTCTAATGATGCCAATTATATGTGTGAAGTTTCAGTCCATTATGTAATGCAGTTTTGGCTATAAACTTTAACCAAATGGTCATCTACAAAGTTTGTTTAAATTACGACAACTATGTGACCCTTGAGTTAACTTTGACTTAACTTTGACTCAATTTATACATGTTTCACACATTTTTTGTGTTGTCTGCGTAGCATGGCAGATACTTGGGGATCACTTTTTCCATCCTTGCCATCATCATCTGCAATGTCATCGTCACACTTTTGTTTCCAGATTTTTCTAGGTCTTCAGATTTATCATTTTTCCCTTTTTTTATTGTTACTTATTTTTTTGAGTTGTAATGTCTCTTGTTCGAATTACTTTCTGTTTATGTTTTCCTTCACCATCTATCATCATATTTCTTTAATATTCCTTTTGTATGTTTTTTTTCTCTTTTGAAGTTGTTTAAGCAAATATTAACTGAAAACCAATGTGACACTGAATATTTATAATAATTCTACCAATTGGTTCATATATATGTATGTTCCTTAGCTATTAATACATACTTGAATTGTAAACACGTTTTCCAAGGAGAGGAACTTTATAAGTTTTCTTTCGTTCCAATCCTTTACTTCATATACTGTTAAATGTATTTATGCACAAATTCGAAATAAAATATGTTTAAACCAATTTATAATTTAATTATACCCCCTATATAGGTATCATGCTGTCCATAACGTCCCGTCACATAACACATTTTTGTTTGAAAGACAATTTCCTTCATCACGTCACACATGGCAGGTGACATGAGTGTTGCAAAGAAACCCCTCTTGTTTAATTCAAAATATAATAATTCAGCATTTTTGGGCCATTTGTTATAGCCATGAAACAATCAACGACTATGTCACCGTGGTCTCGTGGGCATATAAGTGTGATGTCATTAAAGATATGATCAATAAATTATTTGCTTGAGAAAACCCCAACATTTCCCCAGGTGTTAATATCATCAAAAGCAAACAAATCTAGAACTATCACTGAAGGTAATGAATACCCCCACTTTTTGATTAGTTGTTATGTGTATGTGAAGTTTGGGAACAACCCATTCAAAACTGTTTGAGAAATGCGAGTAATAAAAATGTGTTACGCGACGGGACAAAAATGTGTTACGCGACGGGACGTTATGTTACGTTACGGACAGCGCGATTCCTATATAACCCCCACTTCACTTTGTGAAAGCAGCGGGGTATAAAAAATAAGAATTCAGAGTAATTAAACAATATTTGAGCAAAATAGGATATTAAATAATAACGACTGAACACAGTGAGAGGCTGCTGTAGTGGTTGCTCCTCAGGCAAGCTGCCATTAAATGTTTTTATCCGGAGAAAATTGGAAAAAGGCCAAGGCCTTCTGATTTTGAATAAAAGAAGCAGGAGATTGTCAAAATTGGGGGCAAAATAGCGTGATTTTCAATATTTAGTTTTTTTTAAAGGGAAAACTTTCAATAAAATGTATGTTTATTTTAACGTACAAACTATGAAAGTTTGTCACTTTTATCAACAACAAAAAAGGAAAGGAAAGAAAAAATGGGGGCCAGGGTGGTAAATATAAGTTTTTAGCAATTGGGAAGCGATCCAACTTAAATACCGTAGGCAAAAAAGGCCCTGCATTTTAATATTTAAATGTTCTTGTGCATATACATAATATATGGGATCTCTTGACCTGTCACAAATGTCAAACAAGTATGCCATGTTTAATATTTGTTTATAATTTATTTGTAGTGGAAGATGCTGAATGTCCACATGTCTTTATCAGCTACCAGTGGGACTCTCAACCAATCCTGTTACAGGTCAGGGACTTTCTCAAGGGTAAAGGCTTCAAAGTCTGGATGGACGTGGACAACATGAGTATGACTTTAAACTAATTTTTTGTTTCAACAAATAAACGATAGAACATGGTGGTCAATATGAAAAACTTACCAGTCAATTCAATGTTTATTTCCTAAAAGAAAGTCTGGTTTATTACATAAATGAAAACAGTTATTTTTAGCTCTTCAGCCAAAGGCCAGCATAGCTTATGGGATGGCGAGTTGTCCGTCGTCGTTAACTTTCACCTCGTTAACACAATAGGGACTTCCTTTTCCATCCGATCTTTACCAAACTTGTTGATAACAATGAAAGCTCAGACAAGTTTAAAAAACAGCCAGATCGGATAATTAACACCGGAGTTGAGGCCCTTGATTTTCTTAAATATGCTATATTTTCTTCGTTAACATGATATTGCCTTCTGATCTTTACCAAACTCGGTCAGATTGTTTATATTGATGAAAGCTTGGACAAGTTCGAAAATCAAATTCGCATTATTGAAAGTAGAAAAATCTTTAAAGCAAATTTTTATAAACTTCTGGGTAGAAAGAATGTGACAAAACTTCACAGCAAGGATCCTTATGTGGTCATCTCTAAGATTTATACAAATCGTCTAGATCCATTAACAAATCTGGCCGCTGTTACTAATAATAGAAACATCTTTAAACAACTTCTTTTCATGAACCGTTGGGTAGAATTTGACGAAACGTTACAGGAAATATCCTTATGTGCTCCTCTTTCAGTTTTATACAAATAGTCCCGGATCCGTCAACAAATATGGCTGCCATTACTAAAAATAGAAAACCTTTAAACAACTTCTCATAAACTGCTGGGTATAATTTGACAAAACGTTGCAGCCTTGCATAGTCATCTCTCAGGTTTATACAAATCGTCCAAATCCAGCAAAATATATGATCGCCATTACTAAAAATAGAACAATCTTTAAACAACTTCTTCTCATGAACCAATGACCGATTGGGGAACATGTGATTTTTCTTTACAGAATTGTTTTTAAGAGGAAAACCTTCATTACAATTTATCTTTGTAGGTATAACATTGATCAATTACTTTTATCAGTATTATTGAGATTTGAGATTTTAGATATAGAGGTTTTTAGGAAGGGTCCAAATTTCAGCCCCACTTAAGGTAAAAAGCCCCACACATTTATGATTGTTCTATGAATGACTTTTTCAGGTGGGTCAATGATGGAATCAATGGCTAAAGCTGTAGAGAAGGCGGCTGTGGTTCTCATTTGCTACTCGGAGAAATATAAGAACAGTCCTAACTGCAAGGCAGGTGGGTTATACCAGCTGATAAATCATGTTATATAATAGACAATAATGGATTCCCTGCTGAACCAAGATAGTTTCTTACCTGTAGTTATAAATATTGCAGAGTTTGTTTTTTACTTTGAAAATATGATTATGACAAATTGAAATTCAGAGGTATTATATTTGTTTTGTTCTGATTGGTTTATGTTGGGATGTATCATCTTGTGTCGTGGCATTGTCCATCCGTCTGGCCGTCCGTGCACACGTTCACTATCTTAGGTGGCAGAAGGTGTGTCTTAACATAAAGGAATTCAATGCGCAGTCTGTCCATCAGTTAACTTTTATCTGACACCTGGTTGTGACTTATAACTTCCAAAGTATAGGATCTACAACAATGAAACCTCATACACATGATCAGTGTGATCCAGTGATTCCATCTGATAAAGGCCCATAACTCTTATTCATAATTTTTAAATTATTTCCCTTTGAAAAATGTTTAACGCAGAACTTAACCTTGCCTTTTACAAGTGATTGTAGCTAATAACTTTCAAAGTATTAGGTCTACAACAATGTGTATACATCTGAAGCATGATCCAATGAATGCATCTGAAAAAGGCCCATAATTTGGATTCATATTTTCTGAATTATTTGCTTTTGAATTGTATAGTTAATGAGATGGTGTAATGTATAACATGCCTAGTCAGGGCAGTATTAAGTATTGTAAGGTCACTCATGTAACCGTTATATGAAATCAAGCAAGTCCTTCGATAAACATTCTTTATATGAACACACCACTGCAGGTTTGAATCCCACAAGTGAGAAAGTATGAATGCAAAGATCTTTCTTCATTTTAAAAGCCTTTTATGTCCAAGTTAGGAAGGGGCCCCCGTAGCCAGGATAGTAAAGACGCTGCATATAAAACTTTCTCATATCTCACCCACTGGGAGCTCAACTTGTCAAGTGAGAAAGTGTTCATTCTTACGGATGGCGGGAGGTATACAGTACCGGTTCTACCCAGGAAAAATGTGGTAGTTTGCCTCTGCCAAAAAAAACCCCCGTCATATATGGCCTAACATGTGCTAAAAATGACGTTAAATACCATTCGAACAAATGGCTGACTCACAGTATACCAAATTGTTACAGTTATTAAATAATGTAAGTGACCTTTCATACATTAAGCTCATTCCAATAAAAAAAAGCATTCGCTATCTCAGAGTAAATTAGTCATTTTACAGATATACAGAAAAGACAACCAATGACCTACAAGTTTAAAAGTGCAAAACATAATGGTAACACTTGCAAATTAAACCCAATTCAGAGATTAACTTTATTTCAAAAATTGTAAACCAACATCAATCTTCTAATAACAGAGGCAGAATATGTGTTTAATCAGCCTAAGGAATTTATTCCACTGCGTCTGCAGCAGGGCTACCGTGCTGATGGCTGGCTAGGTATCTTATTGGGCTCTCGGCTTTACTTTGACATGAGCACAGAGGCATCACTGCCCACACAGCTACCAAATCTTCTCAAGGAACTTCAGGGTCGTGGAAAATACAGCCCATCTTCTGACATGCTTGATCAAGGTTGGTAAAATACACAGATTTCTTATGTTTTACTTGATTATTATAAACCATTTGAATACTCATGACATGAAATTGAATCATGTAACATAATATGTCTGGAAACCCACATGTGCATTTGATTTTTCATGTACTTTGTTCCCAAGACTGTGCATTCCCTAAAAATACTTTTTTGTTTCCTGCACAGCAATATTCGTCTAGAACTGTAGGTGGTTGCTACTTTCTTCTCCTAAATTACTGCTGGATATTCATGAAATTTACAGAAGATTATGGATATATCATCTTGGACTGAACTGATTTTGTTTTTGCGTAATCCAAGCTGGTCACGCAATTCTGAAAATAAGAAGTTATTGGAATTGTTGTAATTGCGACATACCAAATTTCAACTCTGGCCCATTTGAAGAGGTTGAATTTTGACCACATGCCTCAAACTCCAACGAAACGACAAGCAGCATCCATTAACTCCATTTAGGACACCTCAGATATCGGTCTCCCACAATTATCATCGTTGCCAAGTCACATAAGGTGCACCGCTACACCCAATTTGGAACATGCTTGATTACTGTGACCCAGACATCGTCATCGCTAGAGAGCCATGGTAAAAACTTTTCAGCATTTCAGAAAACAAAGTTTTACCAAGTGGCTACAGATTTGTAGCTAGGAAAACATGAACTGGCAGCGCTCACGGAGGCACAACGATTACTGCCTGATCCTGGCCATTCAATGATCAGATGTTCATAGCGAAAACTAAAAAATATCAAAGTACAAATAAAGTCCCTGGGGTAAAAAAACAGCCCCAGCCTATGGGGCCCAAATGATTTTATTATTATACTAGTAGCTAAAAACATATCTTCTTTTCTAAAATAAAATTTATATTTCATGAAATATCTTTTTGACATCAAGAATGATGTTTAGATGAATTAATTCCCTTAGAAATACAGAGTTTAACCCATGACCCTCTACATATATATAATGGACTGTTCTTTCTTTGAATTAAGACCATTCCATTCATGTGACAAAGGGGTGTTTTGGGGGAAAATGACTGATTAGCAGCCTGACATTGTAAACACGATCATCGCAGGCTGATCTGGGTTTACAATGGACGCAAAGACTATTATATTCGTGCTTAGTGGGTTAAGGGTTAATATAGATATATTATATTGAAAAATCAGAAATGAATCTTCTTTTTAGAAAAAAACAACAACAAAAAACGATTTAAACATTTAAAACATCTTATCATTTAGAATCAAGTTTGTACATATAAAGTTTCTTGGGTCAAAACTTCAACATCCTTCTTTTAAAACTGCATGGTCTATTTATTTCAATACTTTTTTGCAACGGAGTACCATATAAAGGTGGAGAATGAAGATGTTTATTTAAACATTGATTATTATGTGTGTTAGGGCAGGCTTCTTGTTCCCAATGCAGACCTTTTGTTCCCCATTCAGGCCTTTTGTTCCCCATTCAGACCTCTTGTTCCCCATTCAAACCTCGTGTTTTAATAAGATCATGGACCAGATTGACATGGAATTGTTAAATTTTTGTTTTAATAAATGGAACTTGACTTCTACCAGACTTTGTAAGAATGATGCTTAGAGCGAATTTACCAGGTTTTGTTTATCAATTATCTCTACAGATTAAAATAATAATGAATCCCATTTATTAAAATAGGGGAAAGTGCAAAATTGAATGTGCAGCCGACAGATGCCAGATTGAATGCGCAACCGACAGATGCCAGATTGAATGCACAACCGACAGATGCCAGATTGAATGCGCAACCGACAGATGCCAGATTGAAAGCACAACCGGCAGATGCGCTTAGCGAAGAGAAGTATAAGGATTTGGAAAGCAGGTGCTTGCATTCATTTGAGGATTCCGGCATAACTGATGTAGATAAAATTGCAGATTTCTCGAAAAACCTGCTATGCTTCCTTCATGGTAAATATGTGTATACACTGTGGGCATGTAGTGTTACTCTTGTATGAATATTTCTCTGTTTGCCACAATTTTTAGTATCTACAGGGAATTATTGTAGCTTGAGGGATTGCTCTCAAAATTAGCAAGCATGTTTAAAGTCAAATGCTTATGGGTATTTGAAAAAGGCATTTTACAGCAATGACTTTGTGGTAGAGCATTCGCTTCACATGCGGGAGGTTGTGGGTTCAATCCCTGGCTGAGTCGTACCAAAGACTATAAAAACGGTAGTAGCTCCCTTGCTTGACGTTCAGCATATAAAGGGTAGTGCTAAGACTGGTTGGCCCAGTGTCAGTATAATGTTACTGGGTGGGGTATCATGTCATGTGTCTATGGAGTGGTATTCCAGTGTGGAAGCACTATAAAGGTGAGCATTGCTACAAGTAGACTCCGTCGTGATATGACTGAAAGATTGTTAAAAGCAACGTAAAACCCCATACATATACCTACATTTACAGAATGTCTAATGAGTTACTGATTTTTTTTGCTTTGTGGACCAACCGTTTGAACTGCACCGTACTAGTATTGACTTTTGTCATGAAATTAACAAGGTTATACTTTATGCTCATATTTCTCAGTGGGTGTGTGATAATATGTTACTGCTGTCTCAGCTTCCCGTCTACAGAGTGGTCATCAGTGTCCAACTGCCCATGCGAACACTTAAAGAGACACACTTTTTAAAAAATTGTTGCTTCCTATTACTTTTTCTACATGACTTGCTTTTGTTCAATCATTAGTATTAATTATAAGATTAGTTTAAAGCAGAATATTTTTGCATATTACAAACTGTTGATTATATTGCACCAATAATATATAATAACCTATGGATTAAGCAGTCAGGGGTGTAACTGATTGAAGTTATTCTCCAAATATCTTGTACACGTTATTATTTCGTAGCAGTGAACATCCTTGGAAAATCGCTGTTTATTTTGAAATTCGCGGTAGTTTACGTCATTGCTACTGCTCAAGGCATGTAGCAAGACGGGAAGTACCAGCAGCATTGACAGCATGGAAGCTGACTTGACGGAGAGTGATAATTTTCCGATTTTTATGCGTTTTTTTTCACAAAATTGATCAAATTTGAGTAATTTCAGACACATATTTATATCCTTTCCCGTTTTTTTCGGTGCCTGCCGAATTTTTTCCCTGTTTTATTGTACCTTTCCCTGATAAAGTTAGTCAACAATGCTCGTACGCATCGCCGATAAACTTCTACGCATCTTGTTGGAAGGTTGATCGGTCTAAGAAAAATGTAACTTGTGTAAGTTATTGTCTGCTAAATGTCGGAAAATTGAAAAATGAGATAAGATAACTCGTGCAGGCTTGTTCGTATATTCATCGTCATCGTTCATGTTTATATATGATGAACATGTACGCGCACTTTGGGAAATGAAATTGTATGGGACAGCTGTTCAACATGTTATTTGTTTAAATAAACATGATAAATAAAAATGATGTTAAATATTAAATACCAATTGAAAGTAAATTGTGTGAAAAACGTTTTTTGTATGTTCTGTAACCATGGTAACAGTTTTAATAACTTACACTGAGAGAGCAACCTCAATGGGAAATGAGATGAATTATATCGTAGACAGAGAGGTATGGCCAAATGTATATGCTATATGTGGGAGAGGATATTGGGTGGGGTCAGAGACAAGGAATAAGAAATGACGGGAGTAGGGAGATGAGGTGGTGGTGTGTGGGAGATTTTTAAAATAACAATATAGTAAACAAAATGATAGAGAAGTAATAAAGGGGGACGATGGAGGGCGAAGACTATCCCTTGTACACGCCTCCTCCCTGTTACATGCTTGCGTTGGTTTCTGAGCATGCTGATGGGGTACCAAGCTTACTAAATGGCTACGTACTGCATAACCTGTAGTTCTATGTTCATCATGTTTATCGACAAGGCAGTTCTCAATTTATTACGAGCCAGTTTTCAGAAAGAAGAGTAGGACTCTAATATGCTAATCATACTAATAGTTCCCTGTCTAGTTGGTATGTTTTGAGGTTGAGCCTCGATCTGCAGTCATTGATAACTTACTTAAAAATATGGAAGGGAATAGTGAATCTCTGGAAGACATTATTTTCTACAAATAAACATAATTTATATTACTTAAAAAAAGGTCCTGCTGAGTGACCATGTTGACTACCGAGTGATGCCCTGTTAATGTTAAACC